>CM075021.1:16868033-16890247 GCA_037576675.1 Pangasius sanitwongsei
AAGGGGAGCAAGGAGAGTATGGGGAACACAGAGAATACGGGGAACTCAGGAAACATGGGGAACACAGAGAACACAAAGAACATGGGAACACAGGGAACAAGGGGAACAAGGAGAGTACGGGGAACACAGAGAACATGGGAACACAGAGAAAAAGGGGAGCAAGGAGAGTATGGGGAACACAGAGAATACGGGGAACTCAGGAAACATGGGGAACACAGAGAACACAAAGAACATGGGAACACAGGGAACACAGAGAATATGGGAGCACAGAGAACACGGGGAACACAGAACATGGGAACACAAAGAACACAGAGAATGTGGGGAACACAGAGAACATGGGGACCACAGAACATGGGGAACATGAACGTGGGGAACACAGAGAACATAGGGAAAACAGAGAACGTGGGGAACACAGAGAACATAGGTAACACTGAGAGCTCAAGTCTGAAAAAGAGAAAAAAGTGAGAAATGAAATATTGATCATGTGACCCGCAGCCAGGCTGTGTCAATACCACTGAAATGGACATCAGGAAGTGCCGCCGCATGAAAAACCCACAACGTGTCAAGAAGGTAAAGTGTGTGTGTGTGTGTGTGTGTGTGTACGCATGCATGTGTAAATGTGTTTACTTTCGTGAGAGAGTGTGGTGCATAAAAACAACAGAGACAAATCACATCAATAAATCTGCGTTTATTGAGTTGCAGTGGTGTTAAACTGCTGTCATGTCTTTGTGTGTGTGTCTGTGTGTGTGTGTGTGTGTAGTCGGTGTATGGTGTGGCAGAAGACACACAGACACAGAGTCCTGTACACACACACTCGCAGCAAACCAGGAAGGACACTAAGGAGGATGTCCAAAAGGAGGTGTGTGTGTGTGTTGTGTGTGTGTGTGAGAGAGAGAGAGAGAGATACTTTACGTATTAAATTGTAAAAACAAAATGAACAGATAGTAATGATCAAAGCGTAACATCTTCCCACTTCCTGCAGATTTTATTCCTGAACACTCAGCTGGACAGACACTGTATGAAAATGTCCAAAGTGGCAGAAACGTAAGTGAAAATAATTTTTTTTTCCTTTCTAAGCACCGAACAGTCGCTACGTCACGGCCTTCCCACGCTGAGGAAACTCATTAGAGCACTTTGTGCTTTTGTCCATTAATCAATACATTTAGTCATTAAAGTCTGCTGTGCTTTTTCATGATCTACATTTTCCACAGTTCAGCCTTCCAGCATTTACAGTTCCTCTTCTTTATTCAGCCTGCACTCATCTTTTAAATCTCACCCTTCATCTCTCCATCATCTCCACCCATCTTTATTAAATCAGGCTTAATTCACCCTCAGTGATGTCACACACACCTCTTCTTTTTGATTTGTTCTCCTTTTTTATTGTCTTTCCATCATGTTTATGTTTTTTTTTTAATATTTTAAAATCAATATAGATTAGTTTTCAGTATTTGTTCTGCAATATCTTTATCATTTTAATGTAAAAATTAGACACTAATGCTGTAAACTGTACACTCACTGGCCAGACTGACTGACAGACAGACAGAAGGGTAGACAGACAGACATGTGGACAGACAGACAGACAGACAAATACACAGATGTATAGAAAGACGTGCAGACAGAATGAAGGGCGGACAGACAAATGTACAGAAAGATAGATAGACAGGCAGATGGACAAATAGACGGACGGATGGGCAGATGGACAAACAGATGACCAGATACATGAACTGACAGACAGATAGATAGTTGGACAGACAGAGAGATAGACATACAGACAGATAGAGAGACAGATAGATTGATGGACAGATGCAAAGTCAGATAGACTGACAAATGTTACAGACAGATACACAAACAGATGGACAGACAGTGACAGAAGGACAAGCAGACACACAGATAGACAGAAGGGCAGATAGAGACAGATACACTGACAGGCAGACAGACAGACAGACAGACAGACAGGCAGGTACATGATCAGATAGACAGACAGACAGATAGAGAGACAGATAGCTTGATGGACAGATAGACAGACAGATACACAATCAGATAGAAAGCTGAACAGATGGATGGACAGACAGATGGAAATAGAGCCGTTGAACCTTAAGCAGCTGCATGCATTGACATCTTTTCTATCCTATGAAAGAGGAATTTTCAGCACACAGTGTGAATCCAGCGTTAGATTCTGAGCAGTTCCTTCTGACATGAAGCTTTTCTCCACCAGGCTGATGAGCTACACTGAGCAGTACCTGGAGTACGACCCGTTTGTGTCTCCCCCGGAGCCCTCGAACCCCTGGATCAGTGATGACACCACTTTCTGGGAGATGGAGGCCAGGTTTGATTCTTTCACCTCCACAACACAACATCGCTCTGTGCTGTTTCAGTATCTGATCAATTTTGATAAGCTTAAGATAAGCTTAAAATAAACTACAAGATGGTGAGAAAGTTCAGGTTCAAATGGATAACATGTCTCCGCAGACAGTGTGGGTGTTAATCCTAATATCCTTTAAATAGCTCCGATTGGTCATCAGTGACACGATCATGATAAATTATGTAGAAATTCATTTTACCCGAAGCGTATAATCGCTGCTGTGATGATTTATTCAGAGTGATTAATTACAGGTTAAAATTAGGCTCAGTGATGGACATTTATAAGGAGCAGAGATAAATTCTTCCTCTCTCCCACTTTTTATTCTGCATATCCGTCTCTCAGCAAAGACCCGAGCCAGCAGAGGGTTCGGAAATGGGGCTTTTCTCTGGACGAGGCTCTGAAGGATCCAGTCGGCCGTGACCAGTTCCTCAAGTTCTTGGAGTCTGAGTTCAGTTCGGAGAACCTGAGGTGAGCTTATCTTTTTTTCTTTTCTTCTTCCTTTCCTTTTTTTTCCAATCTCCTTCCCTCCCACCGATGCTCAGCTCCTGAGCTCAGATATGAGGTGAACCTCATATTAAATAAAATTCTTTTTCCCCTGTGGTGTATTTAAATATCATTTGGCTGCAAAAGCATATCATTCAAAATTAGGGGTTACAGTTTCGAGATTTAAAAAAAAAAAAATCAGAACCCTAAATACTTAAAAATCTCAAAAATTCAAATGTCAAAAATGCAGATTGTATGTAAATTTATGTAAATTAGGCCAAATGTGCGTCAAGCATATCAGGGATTCACAGGGAAAAGCAGTCGCTTCCAGAGCAGTCAAACTCAGCATTTAGCCAATCACAGTCATCTCTCGTGCTCATGTCCATGAAGCGAAGTGAAGAGATGTAGAGTCAAAACTGAAGATGAGAAGAGTCTTTATGGTTCATATCTTCCATTTTGACTCCACTGTTCTCATTTCCAAATATGGACTCAAACTCTGACATGGGAATTTGCATCTTCAACCAGTAACATAACCCTCATATTGTAGCTGTCATGAGGTCTAAAAGCAAGCGCATGAGATGTTAATTTTTGAGTATTTAGGGTTCTGATATTTCAAACTCTCTAAATTGCAACTTCTAATTTTCAAATTATATGTTTTTAACGGTAAATCTTTCTCCTAGCAAGTTCAAAACACTGGTAAAAATGTAAATTTCAAATATTCATATCCAAAATTCATATCCAAGCTCGATAGTCACTGCTGGTGATGGAGGATCGTTTAGTGAGTCAGAATGGACCAGTGGGTGTCTCTGTGTGAGGCCAGTTTGGGACAGGAAGGCCCTGAAGTGCGCTCTTGAGATAACATGGAGGTCAGCGGAACCTCGAGGCGACTGCGAAAGAGATAAAACTGTTCCTGGGTCTATTCACGCTTCTCTCCTATCTGGCGCTATCTCCTCGCCTGAATCGAATTGCTTCAGGGGGCGCTGTCTCACACAGGCCTCAGCCACTTATGAAACCGTGAACAGAGTGGGTATGATATGGACTCTCGACTCTCTGGCTCTCCCTGGGGCTCCTTAATAGCCTAAAATGCTTCAATATTGCAAGCTGGATGAGATCAATAGAGATACGGCAGAGTGTTATGTGGGGACAGAGAGGGGAAAGTGAACACTTTGCCTCTCCCATATCTCCCCCTCTCTCTCTGTCTTCCTCTGCTAGTCCTGAGTACCGAATGTTCTCCCTGCAACTTGTGGTTTATGAGTGCACTAATGGAAAAAAGTACCACTCGCAATGTCACATGTTCCAGTCCTCCATTTCATCATGCAGCTCTCTAATACATTAATGTCATGTTTAATGATTTGTTTGTGCATCTCTTATTTTTTTAACCTGTACACTGACTGGCATAGAAATCTTTCTTTTTTATTTTATTTCATGCAACCCATTATGGTTTCCTTTTCTATTATTTGTCTGTTTATTGGTGCCTTTATTGTTTTTTTTCCCCCCTCTCGTTTTGTTGCAACATTGGGACACAGAATAATTGAGTTCTGGATTCTGATTGGTCGGAAGGTGTTGATTAATTTTCTATGACAGCAGCTCTGACAGTAGTGCAGCTGCAAATTATTCATGTTAATGCGCTCGTTCTGATATGTTATCGTTTCTATAGCAACAGCTCATTCACGGTCGAAGTACCACATAAACAGATTTTTAAAAAATGCATATAATCGTTGACATGGTGAAGTTGTCTGTGAGAAGTGCATTTGTTTAACATTTATGGAAGGAGTCTCCAGTGTCAGCACTTTGTAGCAGTCAGAGGTAAAGCTGTAACTTTGTGAAAGTTTTAGAAAAAGGTTTACGCTCTCCGTTTTCTCCGTGACAAGGAAACTTTTGTGCTGTAATATGAAGGACTGCCCCTTTAGACATCAACAGCCAAAGCAATTATGCTACTGGTTGAAGATGCAAATTCCAGTGTCCGAGTTTAACAGAGTGAAAGTTGATGGAAGTCTTGTCTGACTGAGCCTGTGGGTGTGTGGGTGAATTAAGTGAAATGAATTAAAATTCTATGGAAACTACTCTGAGATGTTCCCGAATAAGTCGTGACAAATCTACCTAATACCATTTATAGATATCAGTGATGTCACTTACTCCACATGAAATTCCTCTCAGTTCTGTGGAATACAAAATAATGTTAGGGTAATAACGTGAGTCAGGAGTTTGGCGATCTGCCCTAAACTGAGTGTTTTTGGCTGCTTTACCTCAGATTCTGGTTGGCGGTGCAGGATTTGAAGCGGCGCCCCCTGCAGGATGTTCCCACTCGGGCTCAGGAGATCTGGCAGGAGTTTCTGGCTGAAGGTGCTCCGAGCTCCATAAACCTGGACTCGCACAGTTACGAGAGAACCAGCCAGAACCTTAAAGACCCCGGACGCTACAGCTTCGAGGATGCACAGGCAAGAGAACACATATCACACGACTTCCTGTTTTACACAGGAATCACATTTGCTCCGGAGGAAGGAAATTATATTGTTGACACATTATTATTATTATTTTTTAATCCCGCATCTCCAACATTGAAGTCGATTTATTAATAATAATAATAATAATAATAATGAGGAAAGTTTATTAGATAAAATGAATAACGCATCCAGTGAGTGAGTCCACATTGAGTTTGTATAGTTTTGTTTTAATATAATATTTTTAAACATACACATTTTTTTTTGTGGTGCAGTTATTTTCTGCAAAATGCAGCTATCAAAATTATTGGCACCCCAGAATTAATATTAAAGTCCATATGCTATCTAAAAGCGTCATTGAGTCATTTCATTCATTTTTAGTAATCTACCCCGCTATCCTGACTAGATTAATGTATTGGCACCCATTCTCTCTGTTTCTATTTGTGAATTTGTTACAATGGAACCGTCGTAGTCTGGCTGATCTGCGAATTGTTTCCATATATGAGTCCATATATGGAAATATGGGTGTGTCTCTGAGCTCCAAACTCGCTTAGAGTTCAACCCAGGCAAAATAGTTATGTTACTGGTTGAAAATGCAAATTAACAAGTCAGAGGCATGTCTTCGAGTCCATATAGGTAAAAGAGAAAAACTCTGTGTGGGTGTGTCTTTAAGAACGTAGATAAAGGTGTGTCTTTGAGTCTATATAAGAAAAAAAGAACAGCTCTGTGTGTTTGTGTTTTAGACCGTAGATGTCGATGTGGGTGTGACTTTGAGTCCACATATGTAAATGAGACCAACTCGAGTGGGTGTGTCCTTAAGACCACAGCTGGGGATGTGGGTGTGTCTTTGAGTCCATATATTGAAATTAGACCAGCACTGAGTCGGTGTGTCTTTAAGATCAGAGATGGAAATGTCGACATGGATTTGAATCCATATATGGAAATGAGACCAGAAGAGTGGGTGTGTCTTTGAGTCAATATACAGAAGATTTCAAGTAAATAATTTCTTCATGTTAATACCGTATATGCACACGTATCTAGACCGATTTTGTTAGCAAGCTAGCTGATATGAACTAACCTGACAGCATTACTGAGAGTGATATTCTCACTGGGCTACACCTGACCAGCTTTGAGTTTTGAAGTTTCTGCTTTCAACAGACTGCGGGAGCAGAAACACGTTTTACTGTCAATGTTGAACACATCGTAACTCTTCCTGCAATCCCTCGTCTTCTCTTCCTCAGGATCACATATACAAGCTGATGAAGAGTGACAGCTACACCCGGTTCTTACGCTCCAGCGCTTACCAGGACCTCCTGCTCGCCAGGAAGAAGGTGTGTGAGAAATCTAAACCCAAAACACGTCACGGCAAAGTTTTACTGACTTCTGATGCAGAATGTGTACCTGCGAGCACAATATTTTATTTCATGGTTTTGTTTTCTGATTCCTTTCTACCCTTCATTGGGATTCAAGATAAATCCTGTGGTTGAAATCATTGATTTATAACCACAATAGTTATTTATAATCAGGAAATCATTTGAGATTTTATTGACATGCAGCCTGAGATACATTTTCATCCCTTATTTTTTAAGATAGGATTTTTGTCTTGTCCATGTTTTGGCTTCTGACACTTCCTCTGAGGGTGTGTGTGTGTGTGTGTGTGTATATCTTTTAAACAGCCTGAAAGTGAGCAGGGCCGCCGCACATCTCTGGAGAAATTCACCCGCAGCGTGGTGAGTGAGCCTGAGCACTGATGATTCAAACTGCAGTCTGTAATACACCACACATAAACTCATAAACTCATAAACTCATAAACAATCTCTTCCACACATCAACAACAAATAAGAGGGAATAGCATCCTAGCTATCTTGTATTTCAACGTCATCTGAAACGGTTTGCGCTCAGCATTCTCCCTATTTTCACTGAGATTAAAGTATTGGCACCCCGGCTTCATTTGGGTCATTTACTCTTATGAGTACACACTCACAGTGTCTCATCCTCGATGGCTCACCCCGTGAAGACAACGAGCTATAGAGACAAAGACGTTTTAAATGAAAATAAACTGTCTTTTATGATGACGTAGCTTATAGCAGTTTATGGTCGCTGAACTGCTGGATGTCCAGGTGGTACTCCAAAAACAGTTTGAGCAACCTGCAGAGAAATTCCTCCTAATTTCTTACTGTTACTGTGAGGGGAAAGTGATACAGGGACTCAACTGGACTGTAGTTAGTTGTGTATGTGGATTAATAACTGTACCTTTAGTATCTGTGATTTTAGGCTTTTTGTCTGCTGCCTGGCCCCAGCTCTGGACTGTCACCAATTAACTAGGCCTGTTCTATGACTATGAGCTCTGTTACAGGAAATGAGAGAAGTACCTTCCTGAATGAGATGGATACCATCCAGCCCTAAAAGGCCAGACTTGCCCGCAGAAGTAGCCCAAACATCCAGCAGTTTAGCGACCATAACCTGCTGTAAGCTTACTACAGCTTTAGACATCATTAATTTACACACCTCTACAATGTTACCCTTAGTTACCTCTGGCTGACGAACAGGTATAATGTTAGCTATAATGTTAGATTCCCTGCTGTGTCCAGGGCCCTGGCTCCCTGACTACAGCTGCCCCTAAAGACCTAGCTAGCTTCTTGTGCCATAAAAGAGAGTCTGGTGTCTCACTGAGTAATCAGAGAGATGTGGTTCTCTCATGGGTTTTAATAGCTCTTACGAACATCCTAGTTTAGACAAGACTAGTAGACATGAAACACTTCTGTGCACATCAGAGAATCAGTTCACGAGAGTCTTAACTTTTATACAGACAGCATTTGTTTTTTTTTTTTAAATGGGTGGCTTTTATAATTTCATCCCGTAATTGTATCCTTTGCTTTTATTTCCATCCCATCAGCAATGTCTGTGCTAATCTGAAAAATTCATGGCCATGATACCTACTGTGTTTTCAGTGAAATGGTATTTAATTAATTACTAATTTTATCATTCTTGTTAGTCTTTACACCTTGTTAGTCTTGTTAGTCTCTACGCCCTTCCCAGCAACACTTTGGAAACGATCTCGAAAATGTAGTTGATAAGTTTTTTTTTATCACTTTATATCCATACTGTAGTCACTGCAAGCCCATTAACCACAAGAACGTTAACCCTTACATTAACCATTATGATGAAAGCTACAGCTCGTAAAATCTTCACTTTATATCCACTTCTACCACAGAGCTGTTAAATTCTCAAATCTGATTGGTTGAAAGGTGTTGATTAAATAAATGTAACTAAGAACAGATTAAAAAGTACATAATGTTGTTGTTATTAAGAGGAATAAAACCGTAATGGAGGTGCTGTTATAGGAAAAGGGGCGGTAACAGTGACTCCGCTTCATCACACCACCTCACTGTTGGTTATTTTCCTATAACAGCACAACTGTTTTATTCCTTACCTATGCAACAATCTCCATAATCACATTCACAATCTAATGTGTGACCCATTATTTTCATCAGAAAATAATAATAATTTAATTTTAATACAATGTTGTTAATAAATTAACTGTAAATGCAAGAGAATTGTTGTAAAATCATGAAAAATGATATATTTAAAAATATCCATGACCACTCTGGGTTCATTCATGGCCATCCAGATATGAAAAGATGTTATTTTTTTCTTTTTGGGAATATTTCATTACAGAGATACAGAACTTTAGATGATTGTATGATGCACGTTTTCACCAACCTGATTATATGTTTAATAATTTATTTATTCATGGGTTGTTGTGTGTTTCAGGGTAAGTCTCTGACGGGGAAGCGTCTGACGGGCCTCATGCAGTCGTCCTGACGAGCTCCGGGCTGTGATTAACCTCGTTAAACCCAGAGGAGGAAGCAGAGGATGCGGCCTGATGGTGTACATCGATACAGCCGACACACGGACCATCTGCTTCACCTCGGCGGCGTAGCCACAGACTCTACGGCATGCAATAACTCAACGAAAACCTTACAAAAGCGGACCATCTGTATTTAACCCGATTATATCCAAACCTCTGATATGAGATAACAACAAAAGACTGCACATATGAATGTCAGGTTTTTATTTCTGTGTACGTTTTTCTTACCAGCAGTGACAAAGGGAACAAAACACTCACTGCTTCAATTGATATCTAAACAGTCTGTCGTCCAGTTCGTCCACTTTTCATGGTGTGGAGTAATCGTGAGCGGATGGTCGTGTAGGAAGCAGAGCTTTCAGTCCCAAACATTCCACAGGAGAGAAAAGATTCAAGGGCTTCAGGTGTGTTTTCCCGGCGAGGATTTGCACAGTGTTTTACTCCAGCGTCCAGCGTGTTAAGTGTTAATACACACAGCACAACTCTGCTTCATTTTCATACGTTTCAGACAATCTCACTTGCAGTCCCTTCTGCGTGACTGCAGTTCGTTTGAATAAGTGTTTAAACACGTTTGTGTCACAATGTTTAATAGTTAAAGCAACTCTCCAGTGTTTTTTTTTTATTTATTTTTATTAATTTTTTAATATCATATCTATCTAGCACATCTGTAGTGTATGTGTGATTAACAAGGGGAAGAATTTTGGCACATTTCCCTGTACTGAGAGAGAGAGAGAGAGAGAGAGAGAGAGAGAGAGTGTACAGGGTGTGCTTTTATAAGAAAATAATCAACAAGTTATTGTTACCACACCAAAGTTGATTATTTTCCTAAAACAGCATTAAATGTTTTATTCCTCTTATACCACAGGAATTTCACATGATCAGTAATGCATCCTGGGAAGTCCCAGGTTTCCATGGGAACTGAAAAGAGATGTTTTGGAGTGGGTTCCTCTACTGATGTACAACGTATTCCTCTTAAAATAATCAAACATTCATATTCTGTCAACTCAAAAATCAACTCACAGACCGATTATGTGGGAAAACTACAGACCTGGCAACACTGTACCTTTAGACTTCCATTATTCCTGAGTTTGGAGTAGACCGGTTTTCACCAGGTTCTTATTTTCACTACAGGAAATTCCCAGTTCTTACAAGTGGTAATCACACATACGATACAGATATAGAGGATAGAAAATAAGTTGAAAAACACTGGAGTTGTGCTTTGGGTGCTTTCACACTTGGCATTTCAACTTTTCAAAAAAAAAAAAAAAGCACAGAGTGACTTCAAGCACTTTTTTTTTTTTTTTTACCTCCTGACCAATCAGATCACATGTTAGGGGAGAGTGAGAAAACCAAACATGGAGGATAAAGTGCTGGTGAAAAATGAAAGAATATTTCATTGTTGATATTCCAATGTATCGAAAAATAACAGCGTGTGTATTATCGGGACGTTCACTGGTACGTATGATGGCCTTTCAGAGCCGTGTTGATTTGACGTCAAATCGCCGATACAAGATTTTCATGAATAAAGTCGTAAATTGTAGCAATATTTCAATAAAATTGTAATATGTTGAGAATAAGGTCGTGATATTTTCAGAAAGAAAGTCGCAATATTTCAAGAATAAAATTCTACTAGGACAAAATTAAATTTGCAATATTTAGAGAAAAGAGTCGCAATATTTCGAGAATACTATAATAATACTATGACAAAATGGTACCTATAACTTTCATGTGTTTAATGCGACTTTATTATGACTTCATTCTTGAAATATTACAGCTTTATTCTTAAAATCTATTTTTTTTTAAAGGTGGCCCTAAAACGCCATCGTAGGTACGTGATGTGACGCCTGAGTTTACTTCAGCTGCGCATACAGTCAAGTCGGCTCGAATTCTCTTGATTGTCTGCATCTAAAGCTACAGCGAAGACAGACAGCCTCCTCATGACCAGAGTTACACCAATCTTTATTTTATCTGCTTTACTGAGAATCAAGAGCTCAAGCTAGGCTAGTTAGTTAGTTAGTTAGCCGATGCTAGCTGGGATTGGTAAGCGCGTGGTTTGAGGTTGAGGCAGTATTTTCTTTCCATATCAGCACAAAAAGCGCTCCAGCCAACACTTATTCTTTAACAGAAAGTGTAAAAGTGTGAAAGCAGTGTTTAAGAGGTGCTTTGAGAGATGAACATAGACTGATAGCACAATGACCACGGGTTTTACAAAATATTCATTCAACCTATGTATGCATTAATAACACAAATCTACCTTAACCTACCTAACAGTTAAACGTCTTTATCTAACCTGCCTGCCAAACTGACACTGTAAATATACTCTGAATGTAAAAGATAATCTCACACACACACACACACACGCGCACATACGCACACACTCTTCCCTCCCTAAGAGTCTCTGCCAACACGAGAGGACCTCATGCTCGGACGATGGCAAGGTTTCCAGTCCAGCGCTGCCTCTTTTACAAAGTAAAAAAAGAACGCTGCCATTTCAGGAAGCTGTGTATCTGAAAGCGGTTCATGAAGCGCCATCACTGCCAGAGATGCATGGAGAAAAAAAACAAACAAAACAGACACTCTGAGAGTCTCATCGGTCCATAATCAGCTCACCTGCGAGGAGCTCTTCTTCTTCTCTCCTCCTGTCTCCATGTAGAACTGCTTTCTCGACGTATAGCAGTGAAACGATATGATGCGTGTAATATAGTACATGTATTTACACTCACTGCAGCCAGTGTGCACATAGAGAATGCTGTGTAGAATATCCAGAGCGATTATTACTATTAGAGGCACAACGAGCACAAATCTATGCATGGGACATTTCTAAAAGGATTTTACAGCTTTTAGGGTTTTTTTTTTTTTTTTTTTCCAGAGATAAAAATATTAGTAAGTGATGATGATGAATAGAAGGATGTCATGTCCTGAGTCAACCAATAAACAACTCAGTATCAAAGTAGAGTCCTGGTTTTATTGTTGGTTTTTTCTTCTATAATTTGGCAACTCTATATCCAAGCCAGGACCTGTAAAGTTTTGGCACCCTTTAAACTTTTATAAAATTTTTCACATACATTTTGTCAAGACCTGCCTACTTTTACAAAACGAGTTCGTTTGACTGATAATGAAAATGACAACAAACATGCAGGGAAATGGAGTTTACCTGCTGCTAAGTGTTACAAAAACTCCTTGAAAAACTTTCAAGGATATTGTTTCATTAAGATTGCAGCCTTCAAGATCCTGAAGCTTGTGGCCAGAAAAGTGTGCAAACGATATTAAACGCTCAAGACGAAGCATCTGAGGCTGAGACATGCGCAAACTTGACTAATAAGATCCAGAAGTCATAAAAATAGAAACCTTGAACCTACGAACCTTGAAGTTTGCTCCGCCATCTCACATGACATCATTAACTTAAAGAAGCTAAGAAACTCAGAAACGTATTAAATATGTTTATATGGAAATATCTGTGATGTGTTTAGTGATTCCGGTGCTAATTTGTTGCTTGGTGCTGTATTTTCCTGTGAGAATTTAACTCGTGTGTCATGCTGATGTCACTAGGGGGACATTGTTATTGCTAGCACAGTTACAGCGGAGTTTAACGGAAGTTCAACGATCTCAAACATACGTGATTACGGTCCGGTTTCACTCTTAAATCCTAAAAACAAAACAAAACAAGAGCTTCTTTTCTCACTCACCATTTTCCAGCATCATATTAAATGCTGAAGTGTAGAATTAGTGGAGCTGTTTGTGCAAACACGGGACTCAACGTCCCAGAATGCCATGCAGCTGTATACAGCACTGAGTTACGGGATCCTGAAGGATGCAATCTTAACGAAACAATATCCTTTAAAGTTTTTCCAGAGTTTTTGTAACAGTTAGCAGTTAGCATGTTTGTTGTCATTTTCACTGTCAGTCGAATGTACTCTTCTTGTAAAAGTAGGCTATTTAGCAATCTACGAGACGAGCGTGACGGCGTTGATGGCGGTATTAGCCTGAAACTTTGGAAGCTGATGTGTTTGAGTGCACAGATGAGGAGGTGAGAGAGCTGGACTAAAGGTTTAAAGGACTAAAGCGCTGCTGCATCACTCTCTTTAGGAAGAGATGAAGCAAAGGTTAAATCCTACAGACACCACTATCAGCAGGTAATCCAGCGGCATTGTGGGTAATGTACGAAAACCACTAACCAAAGAAATGACAAAATTTTTAAGAAATTCATTACGAAATACATTTTTGATGCTGTTAAAGATCAGGTGTTAATTATACAGATTACTGTGCAAATCTCTGAGGGTGGATTTTTCCTCTAAAGTCATGTTGTTTTGTTGTTGAGTTTTTCTGAGAATTCGGGAATTTCTGATCTTTTCAGTGAGTCAGTTCATTTGACTCGGCTCACCAAGAAGAGTCGACTCTTTTGGCCGTATGGCTCTTTGCCATTTTTTTCCTATAAACTGGAGAAAATTCGTAATGATTTTGTCCAGTGATTATTCTTCTTTGCCTAACTATGGCTGCAGCTGTTTCATAAAAATCATTCTCTGCCTTCTAACTAGCAAAATAACGTTACTGTGCAATGCATTTTATAAATCTATTTAAATCATGGTGCAATCAACAGGGCACTAGAGATGTGTACAAATCCTTGCATTAATGTTATTGTGCTGCTGCGTCTGTGCTTCATTAAGATTTCAATTTCCTCTGGATAACTGATCGCCTCCTCTTAAATACTCTGATTACATACAACACACACACACACACACACCTCAGAGTCAAACACATGACTCACTATTCACACTCGTGAACGGCTCAGATGTCGAAAAGACATTTTGATAGAAGCATTTTAATTGAATTATGCTACAAGAGAAACAGCTGTGATTATATCTACAAAAAAAAACAACAAAAAAAAAAAAACACACGGCTCATACAGTATACGAGTCGTTCTCAACGAATCTAGAAGAACCGACTCATGACCTTAATTTTAACATCTTTACAAATTAGTTAGTTTGTCAGCTTAGTAACGTGAGTCCAGGTCTATATAAGGAACATTCAAGAGTCAAGTTTATCTATGATATGCACCCAAAATGAATTTTTTTTCAATTAATTTTAGTAAACGTTCCACCCAGAAACATCAAGTTCAGCAACGTAAATCCTCACGTATCTTATTGATCTTCGGTTGTCAGGGCTGGATTTGGCCCTCGGTGACCGTCCTCCTCTGTTCCCAGCTCAGCAATAAATCTCTCACTTTAAAACAACACATTATGTTGTTTTTTTTAAATCATGATATCTGATGCTGATCCAATACTGCCATTCTCACAGTCTAAAAGAGCTGTTTTTCAAGTCAGAAGGCTATTTTTGGCATTTTAATTAAACTATCTTTCTCATAAGAAATCGCACTAATGTGCAGATTTACCCTTTCATTAAAATCCTAACTAAACTAAAATTTAACTAAAGTGATAAACACTCACACTGAAGGTGTAATGATGGATTTGTTCTTGTGACTTCTTCAGATGTAATGTGTAGGCTATTTATTCTTTTTTTTTTTTTTTTTTTTTTTTCCTTCAAGCAGATTTGACCCAAGCCTTTGACTCTGTGGTTTAAAAGAGCGACTTTACGTGGAGGCCCTCTGACTCCTTGGGCCCCTGGGTCTATGCCTGTGCCTGGTAGGAACGTTCGGTAATCTAGCTCAGTGACCTGTTTGTCTTTGTGTGTGGTGCCCTCTAGTGTCAAACAGTAAAAAGTTCGACTATATTCATCATCAAATCATCCGCAACATGCATCGTTTAAAGTTTCATTTATTAAACTATGGAAAGTGACGAGGACAACATACGAAAAAGCCAAAACAAACAAATGGCAGAAACGGGAAATGATTAGAAATCACTACTAAATTATTCGTCTGCTTGTTGATATGTCCTCAAAATTTGCAGTTGTCCATAAAAAAAATAAAAAAAAGTCTTTAAACTGCTTTGTCAGTTAGACAGTCCTTGCCAGGAAGAGATAAAATATTCAGCAGATGTGAGGATTGGTCTTGATGAATTGGCTCTGAAAATAGAGCCTCTAATGCATTATAGAGAACAGAAGAGGAAGAAGAAGAGACGACAAGCGAGAACATCCAGACAGAAATAGAGACGCTAATATATGATGAGGGAAGAAGTACAAAAAAAAAAAAAAAAAAAAAAAAAAAGAGCAGGGATATCACTAATCTAGTGGATGATACACACTAAACACATGACAACTGTTTCCAGGCAGTTTTTTTTTTTCTCTTTCGAAGGAAAATCTTGCATCATGTCTGAAATCCAAATCTCAGCTGTTATATTTTGCAATGATATTTTTTGTACAATGTACAGGATTTAAAGGGGCAGTTTGTAATATTTCTGCTGCTTTTAAAACTGCGATCACAGTTGCTTTTAAAATAAAAAAAAGGGCGAGGCTGAGCAGGGGGCAGAGTTTAGATATAACCAGAAGCCTGAAATAACGATATGAGCCGAATCCACTGTATCGCGAATCACAGTTTATCGGAAGCATCTTTAAAATTATAGGATTATTTCAGTTCTAGAAACAAGTCTACAATTTACTTTTTTTTTTTAAAAAAAATGAAAGTGATAGACATACACCAGAAAGAGGCTGGCATTTGGTGTGAAAGTTTATACAAAGCATTTATCATACATATTAAAAGTGAGTGCATTAAAATACAGATTTGTATGATTATTTAAAAACTCGCATCTCCTTAGTTTGACATCATTTAAAATCTGATTTTTAAGCTGATTTCGAAACGAAGAACTTTTCTAAGCTGTGTTGTGTTTCATTCTGATTTTCAAAAAGATATCTCGTGTTACTTTTTTTTTTCGCAGTTGTGAGGTAGATTTCTGAGTGGAGTGTGCGTGACTTTGTGCGGTGTTGATGAGATGGATGAACGTTGTTCGGGTCGGCACTCGATTCTGCTCTTATGGAAGAAGGAAACTTCTTTTACGGTGTTTACGGTTCTCCGAAAGCAGACGCCTTGTCCTTTAGTAAGTCCAAACAAAGATGGCAGCTCCAGCTTCCTGTAAACATTTATGGAACATTTACAGCGTGGATGTGATGTGTGTGTTTGTGTGTGTGTGTGTGTGATGTAACAACACATATAAGGGGTTAATTAAGGTCTTGTTATCTGTATTGTCTATGTAGTCTTTATTCACAATGACCTGTATTGTTATATAAACAGTTGATTTGTGTAAAAAATGATTAATAATCGCAGTATTAGTTGTGATAATGTGCAATAAACACTAATAAAACCTCATTATGCCAATTATTGAGCATGAAATAATATCTAATCTAATTAGTCTTTTAAGAAATCTCTTATACCTGTTCCTTAACCAGTAGTTTAATATTTTAAGCCAATAGCTACAAACTTTTATAAAATAGACATTTTGAATATTGGTCTGATGTTTTGTTTTTTTTTTGGAGTGATTGAATTGACTACACAATGAATTGAGTCATTTACAAGAATTTCATCACCAAAAAACGTTCCCATTGGTCAACTATCCATTACTAAAAGTGGAGATTAAATACGCGTTCATTCATTTATTAATCTTCAGTAAGCACTTTATTCTGTTCAGGGTCATGGTGGATTCGGAGGCCGGGATCACTGAGCATGAGGTAGAGAGGTCAGTTCATCACACGGCACCATAAACTACGCTCATTCACATCCTGGGGAATTCAGCACAAACAGTCCACCTACTGATATGTTTGTTTGTGGGAGTTGGGAGGAAACTGGAGAACCCAGAGGAAACCCACATGGACACAGAGGACCCTGGATCTGTAAGGCTACATGCTGCACCGCCGTGTCTCCCGATTCAATTTTGATTTAAAATAAAATGTATCCAAGCATTAATATCTGAATGTTTGAACTGGTAAATGGGAATGATGATAATGGCTCAGGCTTGGATAAATATTAGTAATAGTTTACAATATTTTTCAAATTTGGCTAGTATATGAGCATGGTTTATGACAAGGGTGTCCAATCTTATCCACAAAGAGCCAGTGTAGCTTCAGGCTTTCATTTCCGACCAATCAGGAGCCACACCTGATCAGACCTGTGTAATCAATCGACTATTAGGTGTGTTTCCTGGAATTAAAAGCCTGCAGATACAGCGATCATTTGCGGATAAGATTGGGAACCTTATTTGTTTACGATGTTTATTACATGTTTATCTTTATTTGGTACAGGATTATGGGATTGCTATTTATCCAAAATAAGGTGCATATCTCTAATAGTGCTGAATGCTGCTGTATACATCATTACTGATTTTCGGCACGTTCCCTGTGTGTAAGTGTGTGTAAGTGTGTCTAAGTGTGTTGTGAGTTTTACCTTCAGGCGGTTGAGTCATGGGTGGCTTGAGGCAGTACATGTGATATCCCCGATCACAGTCGTCGCAGAACAGGAGCTGATCCTGAGAGAGACGACGCACAGAGTTACCGCAGTTACAGGACACACACTCACTTCAGGTTTGAAGAACACACCAGCGTGTGACAAAGCCAATGATGAGCTGAACGCTATGAGTGTTATAGGCTCTTACGTCGTTCTCTGAGGTGCCGCACAGGCTGCATGATTTACACTCGATACACTGCCACTGGTACGTCCTCACCGCCTGCATCATGTTCTCTGTGAACTGAAGGCAAGTCGGGTGGCCTGAAAGAGAAAAGAGAGAGAATAGACAGATTACACACCTGTCAACGTGAGCGCTCTTTTAATCTGTTAAAAGAGAAGTTTGTAAGTTTAGCTCCCTCTACTGTCTGTGAGGGAAACTGCACTTGCAGTGAAAACGCTCGCAATTAAAATAAACACAAACGTGAGGAATAAAACACTTTGTGTCACGCTGTTATAGAAAATTAATCAATAGCCAGACGGCGTGATGAAGCGCAGTCACTGTTACCAACCCGGAGTTGATTATTTTCCTATAACAGTACATCCAAAAGTGTTTTATTCCTCTTACATCACAGCAATTTGCCAATGCTAAAAACTTTTATTTATTAAAGAGTGATATGTCATACTTTTTATCCATTTATAGTTACATTTAATATTGTGGAACATCCATGAAGCAAGTTAGTTCCTGCTCTCACTTACGTTACAGCAGCTATAAACAGTCACCCGCCTCTTCTCTCTCTCTGTCTCTCTCTCTCTCTCTCTTGAAGTTAATAATTAAATCATTGATAGAATGATGTTTTCTGTAAGGAGATGTTTATGAACATTTATGGAAGGAGTCTCCAGTGTCAGAGCTTTCTAACAGTCAGCGGTAAAGCTGTAACTTTTCCGACATCTTTTCAGTACCAAAAGTGTAGAGCTCCAAAGTCAGCTGTCATAAAGTTCTAATATAATTCTGCACAGGAAGTGTCATTAAGACTTTATAAATGCTTATGTAGGTTTATAACAGTTGTCATGACCTTCTAAAATAATTCAGCATGGAAAGTGACATAACGCAGCCTTATGTTAACAAAAATCTGTCACTCAACTCAGATTTATGTCTGCTGTAAAATAAAACTGAAGAAGGCAGTCTTTACAACAAGGTATGCTGATTGGATTAAACCTTTATAAATGTTTATATAGGGTAATAACAGTTGTCATGATATTCTAAAATAATTCAGCCTGGAAAGTGCCATAATGCTACAGTATGCCAATGAAAATCTGTCACTGGACACTGTGACATTGAAGAAGGTAATCTTTACAACAACCGATATCTATTGTAATAAACCTTTATAAATGTTTATGTAGATTATCATATAATTCAGCATAGAAAGTGCCATAACACAGCCTTAATTCAATGGAAATCTACCACTTGACTAAGGTTTATGTCAAATGGACATCAAAACTGAAGAAGGCAGGCTTTACATCAGTTTATGCCTCTTGGATTAAACCTTTATAAATATTTATGTAGTTATGACAGTTGTCATTACGTTCTAATAAGATATGCAGCCTAGAAAGTCTTTATAAATATTTATGTAGGGTAATGACAGTTGTCATTACGTTCTAATAAGATATGCAGCCCAGAAAGTGCCATAACAAAAATCTGTCACTTGAATCAGTTTTAAGTCAACTGGGTAACAAAATCGAAAAGGAAGCCTTTTATGTCAGTTCACGACTGCTGAAATAAGCCTTTCCGAATGTTTAATGACAAGTTAATGACAGTTGTGATGACGTTCGAATAACATGCAGTCCACAAAGTGCTATAATGTTACCTTATGTTGACAAAATGTTAGGTTTATGCCAAGTGGACATCACAACTGAAGCGTTCAATCTTTACCTGTTGGATTAAGCCTTTATAAATGCTTGTGTACATTAATGATCGTTGTCATGATGAAATATAATTCAGCCCAAAATGTGTCCTGATGCGGATTTAGGTTGATGAAAATCTGTCACTTGGCTCAGGTTTATGCAAAGTGGACATCAAAATTGAAGAATTCTGTTTTTACAACAAATAATGCCTTCTGGAATAAGCCTTTATAAATGTTTATGTCGGTGGTTATTAAGGGCTTATGTACAGTATGTGTTATGTAGCAATATGAACACTGCCATTAAGTAAATGAATAAATTGATGTAGAGACATCATGTTTCGCACTTATGTCCAGGGAATGCCACTCATTCTTTCTGCATTTTCCTGTCAGGAGCAGGCCTTAGAGAGACTTTTTTTTTTCTGTGGTTCTGATTGGGTCTTACCTCTCGGCTAGGTGTTTTTCTTTCAGAACCTTCTCACAGGTCCGCACAGATCTTCTCAATCTCATTTGCCCAGTTTTGGTGATAACACACTCGTGATCTTCTCTTCACCTGGCTTATTAGCAGCTGGGAAAAACTCCATTTACATTTACTCCATGTTTTTAGGTCTCTCCCACTTTTAGAAGTCTATAATAGTTTATTTTATTGAGAAAATTGAGATTTTTGCTAAAGAGAGACTTCTTTGTCTCCCAACCCACACCTCTTTAAAGACAAGGGTACATAATCATCATTCTGTAGAAAACATTTCTGAGCGCTTGAAAAATCCAATATCCGGGATGCAAAATGAATAATTCCTCAAGCCTGGTGTTCTGCTTGTTTCCTTTGTCTATCTGCACTGTGAAAGTCCGCTGTTGTCGTCCGACTGCAGCCTGTCCAGCTCGTCCTCCTCGAAGCCGTGAAAGGTGGACGCCTCACTTTCAGAAGTGTCGTTGAAAAAGTCCCGAAGCCCACCCGGCCTCGTCTCGCTCCGGCGTCCGGCTGATATGTACGACGGACGTATCAGCATCGCGGCAGAAACACAACACAAGCAGTCAGCCAGGCTTCAAAACACACTCAGACTGAACAGTTAAACACATTTAGCCTGGGGCATAATCCCTAAAGCTACAGTAAAGGTCAGTGTTGGTCATTCTTACAGTGTGAGTGACCGTTTTTCATATTATTTCTTTCTTTTACTTATTTCTCTCTCTTTCTCTCTCACTCTCTGTGAGCACATCCATGAGCAGGAAAATAGTTTGAGAATGAGTGACACATCCACAGGACAATAGAAAGAAAAAACATTTAAAAAAATATGTAAAATATGAGAAAGAAAATGGAAATGGAGGTAAAGTGATGGTGCCCTAAACCACTTACTAAGATTCAAAACACATATAAACAGTGTATAATAATAAAAAAAAATTCTCTGTATCATCACGTATATTTTTAGGTCTTTCCAACATTAGATTTAAAACCACTCAGAAATTTCCAGCCAAAACACAATGAGAGGTTTATGGTCTCAAAATACGTGCAGAGAATGAACACTCACACATCGAAACAAGTGCAGGATGCCAAAATGAACAAAGCTGTCAAGTTCAATGCACAACAACCTCAATAACATCCCCATGAATTAACCGGCACGTTCTCACTTTCATTACAATAAATACTTACATACAATATTATTACTGATACATAATTCTAAGCTCACTCACTCATGAAATTAAATTCTGGATTGTGATTGATCAGAAGGCGTTGATTAATTTTCTATAACAGCAGCTCTGACAGAGTGCAGGTTTATATTAATGCGCTTGTTCTAATACGTTATCGCTTCTATAGCAGATGCTGCACATAAACAGATTAAAAATATGTGTAATTGTTGATATGGTGAAGTTTTCTTATTCTAAGGAGACATTTATGGAAGGAGTCTCCAGTGTCAACGCTTCGTAACAGTCAGAGGTTAAGCTGTAAGGTTACGCTTTGTTTGAACGATTGTTTGCAGCTGCAACACATTTGGTAACTAAACAAAACTGTTAGTGTTGGCAAATTGCTGTGGTATACGAGGAATGAAACGTTTCAGCTTTAGCTGTTATAGAATAGTACTCTGGAATACTCTAGAAGATAAACCGTGAGGATGATCGATCTTTAATGAAAATCCAAACCACAACCAAGTATGAAAATATGATTTGCTGGTACATGTAAAGGTGAATGCAATGGAATATTCCACACAATGATGCTAAAATGAATGATGCTTATGGTGTATTTTAATTGATTAAGAAGGATCTCATCCTTAAAAAGTTATTGTGATAGATTGCTTGATGTAGTATAGTAATTGTAGTATAGTAACTGTAGCATAGTAACTATAGTAGAGTAACTGTAGCGTAGTAACTGTAGCATAGTAACTATAGTAGAGTAACTGTAGCGTAGTAACTGTAGTATAGTAACTATAGTATAGTAACTGTAGCTTAGTAACTGTAGTATAGTAACTGTAGCTTAGTAACTGTAGTATAGTAACTGTAGCATAGTAACTGTAGTATAGTAACTGTAGCATAGTAACTGTAGCATAGTAACTGTAGTATAGTAACTGTAGCATAGTAACTGTAGTATAGTAACTGTAGCATAGTAACTATAGTAGAGTAACTGTAGCATAGTAACTGTAGTATAGTAACTGTAGCATAGTAACTGTAGCATAGTAACTGTAGCATAGTAACTATAGTATAGTAACTGTAGCATAGTAACTGTGGCTTAGTAACTGTAGCATAGTAACTGTAGCATAGTAACTGTAGCTTAGTAACTGTAGAATAGTAACTGTAGCATAGTAACTGTGCCACGGTAACCATAGCATAGTAACTGTGCCATGGTAAC
>CM075021.1:16890257-16900540 GCA_037576675.1 Pangasius sanitwongsei
TAGTAACTGTAGAATAGTAACTGTAGCATAGTAACTGTGCCACGGTAACCATAGCATAGTAACTGTGCCATGGTAACTGTAGTATAGTAACTGTAGCACAGTAACTGTAGCATAGTAACTGTAGCATAGTAACTGTAGTATAGTAACTGTAGCATAGTAACTGTAGCATAGTAACTGTAGAATAGTAACTGTAGCATAGTAACTGTGCCACGGTAACCATAGCATAGTAACTGTGCCATGGTAACTGTAGTATAATAACTGTAGTATAGTAACTGTAGTATAGTAACTGTAGCACAGTAACTGTAGTATAATAACTGTAGTATAGTAACTGTAGCATAGTAACTATAGTATAGTAAGTATAGTATGGTAACTAGTGCTTCCAAAATGGTGGTCAAACTCACCGGAGCGTCCGCAGTCTGAACACGACACCAGCTCCTCGGCTTGGCCCGTCTTCCTGTTAGAGCCCGAGTCCCCGAGACAGAAGTCGCAGTAGTCGTTAGCGATGACTGCACCGTCAGGTCCCTTCTGCACTACAGGATTCCAACGATCAAAAATAAGAGTTCACTTTAGTTCACAATCAGACAGGACACGATCACACTCACGTGTTTAACTTACGCTTGTGGTTTTGAGTCTTATTTTCTGGTGGTGATTGAGGGATCTCGGGTTCTCTCTCCTCCTCGCCTTCCTCCTCAGCCAGGTGTGTGTGGGTGTAGTGGTAGCTCAGACCGGGCCGATTCTTATAACGCTTACCACAAACTACAACATAGTGAGTCATAAAGTCAACATGACATCAAACACTGATCTAAATATAGTGCAACGCTAAGTTCGTGTTAACGCTGAGATGCTAAAATGCTACGAGGAAGCAAACTAGATGTTTCACATGAACTACAGAGAACCTACATAGGAACTATACCAAGATTATGATGATCTTTAGGAATTAATAGCAATTCTTAGTTGAGCACAAAATGTTCTGTACACTATGACTGGTAGAAACGGACTGACTTAACTGATGAAGTTAGATATTAAAAGTTAGCCAAATTTAGCATAAAACTGAAATAACAATGTAGTCATAAAACTGATACCACACTGTAGTCGTAAGACTGACAGAGCACTGACGTAAGCCTGTCTAGTCATAAGACTGAGGTAAGCCTGTCTAGTCATAAGACTGACATAACACTCTCTAGTCATGAGACTGACATAACACTGTCTAGTCATAAAACTGACATAACACAGTCTAGTTATAAAACTGACACAACACTGTCTAGTCATAAGACTGACATAATATTGTCTAGTCATAAGACTGACATAACACTCTCTAGTCGTGAGACTGACATAACACTGTCTAGTCATAAAACTGACATAACACAGTCTAGTCATAAAACTGACACAACACTGTCTAGTTATAAGACTGACATAACACTGTAGTCATATGACTGACATAACAGTCTAGTCATAAAACTGACATAACACTCTCAGTCATAAAACTGACACAACACTGTCTAGTCATAAGACCGACATAACATTGTCTAGTCATAAGACTGACATAACACAGTCTAGTCATAAAACTGACATAACACTGTAGTCATTAAACTGACATAACACTCTCTAGTCACAAGACTGACATAACACTCTCTAGTCACCAGTAAACCAGTAGCCAAGTTCACTATTAAGCTAGCTAACATTAGGCTAACTTGTACAGTATACTGTGTAATTAAAACCAGTACACAGGTTCACTGGCAAGCTATCTCACATTAGACTAGCCATGGTTGCCAGGAAACCAGCTAACATTCGGCTAATAATTGTAAATAAATCAGGTAGACAGCTTTGCTAGGTATTATGTAATTAAAAGCAAGAGAGCTAACTTTAGGCTAACGTACGTTGCGTAAACAAGTAGTCATGCTCAGTAGCAAGATAGCTAACAAATCCAAATTGGATAGAGATATTTGTATTTTCTCTCAGGTAAACATTTTTATGTAAATATTGGATTATTAGCTTGAATTCTGTAGGAAGTGGTTGGTTTTGTTTGCTACATCACGCTAAGTTCCACTTCGGTTCTCTCTAAAGTCCTAGCACACACAAAATCATACAAAATGGAAAGCAGAATGTGAGACAAAATGGAAAAACCAGTAAATCAGTTCATGCATGTTAGCATTGTTACATTCACAGCTAGATTTGCTGTAGCGTAGCAGATTAGCTTATATTCAGTAAAGCTATCAGCATACAGGAAACAGCAATCTTAGCCATGCATGCTAGATTTTAGCATCTAAACTACAGATTAAAAACATATCAGGAATGTGTTAGAGAGAGGTTAGGTGCAGCCGGTTTATTAAACTCCAGTGTAATTCTGTAAATACAGACGGCTAATTACGGCTAAAGCCCTGTCATGCCTCGTCATTTGCGTTATCTAAAAATCCGAGCAAGAAGAAGATCATGATCATGGCCGTATACCTGAGTCAGCACTTTTTGAGTTATGCTTTTGTTTGTATCTGTCTGGAATAAGGAAGAAACAAAGCAAAAGGAGAGACAGAAAAATAAAAAACAGTTTCATTCAAAGATGCGTCTTTTTTATTTATTTATTTCTGTCAGGTAGACACATGCTCTCGAGGATAACGTCCATGCTGAAATAATAAAAAAAAAAACACAGCCTGAAGCATCAAACACATTAAAGTCACAGCGTTCATAATGCAGCAGACATGAAACGATGTTTCAATATGAAATTTTGACGTTTTATATGATTAAATTCCCACCGAAGGTCTCATCTCAAACCGTCACAAATAATCTGTGTAAAATAGTACAAATGTTTTAATGTCCAAAAAAAAAAAAAAAAAAGACCCCAGAATATCTGAACACCTTTATTCTCATTAACAATACCAGAATCTATGAATATTTGTGATTATGCTAATTGAACACATGAATATGCAAATTTGAGATCTAGTCCAAAATAAATTGACTGCTAACACAAACAGCTAGCTGGCTAACTAAATGCTAAATGCTAGTAATCTAACTCGCTGACACAACATTCTTCAGATAGCTTAGCACACCAAAATTTTCCCGTTACCCCTAACAGACGTGACTGGTCTAAAGAGTTAGAGCTAATTTAGTGACATCACTACCCAAGGTCATACGTAGCTCCGCCCCCCAATTCAGTTTTATACAGAAGTGCTGAGAAAGTCTAGGTTTAAGCAGTAGGTTTTTTTTTTTTTTTAAATATATTATATAGTCATGTTAACAAATTTAACCCAAAACACAAAATCTGCATCATCACAATCAGTCATTAAATTGGAGTTAATAAAAAAATAGATTTTTGAGTTTAGGGAAAAATAAAAACAGTTCTGAGAGGAAATATGAACATGTTTAGTGGCAGAACAAAGACATTAACAAAATAAACTCTTGGTTTTTTTTTATTATGAATTACTTATTAATTAATTTATCTCCTTATGGATGACTTTTATGTCTTGTGGAGACATTTGGCTCATCCAAAAAACATGAAAGTATTTTTTGCACAAAAAAACTGCAGAATTTATTTCAAAAATATTAGAATGTATTACAATATAAAATATTTTTCATGTCTTTATGTGGGTCACTGAGGTCAAGGATAGGGTTAGATTTAGAATGAGGTGTAGAAATTTCTTATTTTTTATATATATATATATATATTTATATAGTTAGTGATAAATAATATATAATGTAATATGTAAGCACGTGTGTGTGTGTGTGTGTGTGTGTGTGTGAGATTACTGAGGGATCAGTGCGTGATGTGCTGATCAGCTCTTACTGTCACACACGTAGGGTTTGTCCTGATCGTCGCCCGTCACCGCCTCCGTCTTCTTACGGCTCGAACCTCGACCCTGAACAACACACACACACACACACACACACACACACACACACACACACAGTAACATCTGTTTATCGCATGCAGTCATTAGCACAATGATTTAATCTTACAGTAATTAATATTACTGCAAAACAAATCCATATTTTTTTTTACAGTTGATGCTAAATCCAGTAGATTTTCGAAGTCTAGAAGATTTAACTCTTTAAGTTTAACAAAATCAGGCTTTTATAACACTTTGGACTGGCAGTGTATATGTGATTTTTTAAAATTTTTTATTTTTAAATAATTCCATGAAACTATAATAATTTGATAAACTGTTAATGGAATGAAACAAACAAAAATCACTATTTTTTTTTGATATTATGATATTTTTTAATATATGATATTTAAAGAAAATTGTAATATAAATCTGAAACACTTTTGATATAAACTTAACTCGTTGCAATGTGTTAAGGAAAAATAATGTGTAACATATTTCAGAGTTCACTATTGTTCAGCAGTACTGCTATAATAATAACTTTACATGCTTAATAAATTACGGCATATGTAATGATGATTTCTGTTAATATTCAATGTTAATGCTACTAATATTTGAATTTATAATTATTTAATGAATTAATTCAATGCAGCTGTAAAGTAATTAGAATTTACTGAGCACTCCATCGGCTGCTCTTTTCTTTTCTGTGCGTGGTCGCGCTCTCACGTGTCCTCGCCACTCACCCTGCCTTTATTTCTCTGCTTCCTCTTCGGCGTCTCCACTTCGAACTCATCATCGTCATGGAAACCGTCTCCATTCTCCTCAGCCTCGAGCACCCTCTGCAGGAGGAGGAGGAGGAGGATGTTGGGAAGGTTACTTTATTTCACTTTATTTCCCAGGTCAGTGTAACGCCACTGACTCTGACGCACATCATTTATCACTTTAATAACTTCATAAAATAAACTTATACTAATTATAATTTTTAGTAAGGGAAAGGAATTCTAGGAGATTCTCTGTAATCTTTTTTTTTTTTTTCAGATTCAGATTTATTTTCATGTCACACTTTTACGCAGGATTAAAGTGTAAAAGGAGAGTGAAATGCTTTAGTCGCAACATCAAAGAAGGTAATTTAATAGGGATAAGATTTAACAGCGGTAAGGAAAAAAACTGAAATACAAAAAAGCTAAATATATAATATGAGTGCATTAAAAAAAATAGCAAATAGTAGAACTATATATGAACTTTGCAGTGTGATAAAATTCTGGTACCTGGATAGATTTATGTGGATGTATACTTAAACATGTCTATCTATCTATCTATCTGTCTGTCTGTCTGTCTGTCTGTGTCTGTGTCTGTGTGTGTGTCTGTGTGTGTGTTTACCTGAATCTCCAGTAGAGTTTCTTCCTCCTTGGAGCTACTGCTCCTTTTGTCCAGAAGGGCGTCTCCTCTGATCAGGGCTTCCAGAGCCGTGGCCTCCGCCGGCGGAGTTTCTCTCTTCGGCATTAACTCGGCTTCTGAGAGAGAGACAGAGAGAGAGAGAGAGAGAGAGAGAGAGAGAGAGAAGGAGGACAAGGTAACGTGGTCTGTAAAGCAAAGTAAAAAGTATCTTTCTATTTCCTATACAGATAAAGATCCAAATGTGGCAGATCTGGAAAAAGAAGGAAGGATGGATAGAAAAGGACGTAGGATAGAAACAAAAGGAAAAAAGGAAGGAAGATCGGATAGAAAGGAAGGAGGGATAGAAGATGGAGGAAGGTTAGAATAGGAAGTCTGGAAGGAAGGATAGAATAAGGAGGAAGGATAAAAAGGAATGATAGAAAAGAAGGTAAGGGGTGAAGGATAGAATAGGATGTAAGGAAATAGGGATAGAAAAGAAGGAAATATAGAATACAAGTAGGAATAGAGGGAAGGAAGATGGGAAGGAAGGAAGAGAAGAGGAAGGGAGGGAGCAAAGGAGGAATAAGTAAGGAAGAGAAAAAGAAGGTAAGAAAGAAATGAAGTGAATGAGTAAATAAAATTGTGTGTGTGTGTGTGTGTGTGGTTATTGATGATGTCATGGTCAGTGGCTTTGTCTCACATGCACCTGTCCTTTATACATTTATTCTGTCAATCAGCCATCAGGACTCATGAAAGGAGAAAAGCCTCCAGGTGCTAAAGATAAAAGAATGACAGAGAGAGAGAGACATAGAGAGAGAGAGACAGAGAGAGAGAGAGAGAGGCATGAACTTTGCCCTCCTGTCCCATGCTTTGTTCTCTGCAGATGTGAACATCACAGCGTTCAGTAACTCCATGCACACGGTTCAGGTTTGTGTGTTTGGTGTGTTTTATGTCATCGTAGTGACTCTGGTCTCGTCAGTGCGACGCTGATTGCTCATGCTGAACCTGTCCTCTTACATCTACACCCTGCTTTAACCGCTAATCATCAGGCAGCGAAGACAAAAAGGCTAATCAAGTCGGGACTCTTCCATCACGGAGCTGCGCTGTCCTGCAGAGCAGCAAACAGCTACAGCATTACAATTCACTGAACAGTAATGAAGGAACAACTGTAGTGTGAAGTTCAGCTCATCCACTATGTTTATGTTTGATGACAAACAAATGATAGAATGAAGAAATAGTAATTAAATGTTAGCGCTCCTGAGTGCTGACTCTGTCTAAAGCTCTACTGGGTTTAACGGACTGGATTAATTTTACATGTGGAGTCATGAGATCATTATATTCGTCAGTGACTTAATTCCAAACACAAGCACAATTTAAAAAAAAGTTCTTTGACTTTGGGAAAGTTGCGTGTAAACGGTTACTGTCATAAATTCCTCCTCTCCGGATGTGTTTTTTCCCCCCCCAGTGATTTGCTTTGAGTTTACTCCTCTTGCTTTTCGTTTACTTTGCTTTTGGTTCGGTCATGTCGCGTCACTGTTCTGTTACCTAACGTGTGCACCTGTTCTAAGTGTAGCCATGTTGGTCCGTTGTGTTGTTGCGAATTATTATCGAGCTCTTCGTCTTGTTAAGTTGTGTTACTTGTTTCTCGTGTTTTCTAGTTTATATTCTGCGTTTTGCCTAAAGGGGAGGTGGACTAGTCTGTTTGGAGAGTGGGTACGATTAAAGCAGGAGCATCAGTCCTACAATCATCTCACTAATCTGTCTCCCTCAAGTTTTGTTATTATTTTAATTTTTACTAGGCAGATCGGTTAACTCTGATTTGTGTTCTGTGCTCTTGAATTTGTCGTGTAACCCCACTCCAAACTCCACGGCAGTTTTTCCCATTAGTGTGTTGTTACTAGTCGGGATTACAGTAAGCTGTGAGGAGGTGTTATTGGCTGTTCTCCAGGATCGGGGTGAAATTCTCTAATGTTCTTCCCAGGATGCAGAAACGGCCTGTAACGTGTACCTCTGTACGTCACTCTGAGCTCAGCTCTGACTCCCTGATCATGAAACACACCGATGATAACAATAATGACGTGTACTAACGTACTAATGATATAGATATACAACTGAACTCTCCCTCTAGTGGCACAATATGAAATGAATAATATCTTAAATGTTTCTTTTTTTCATTGTCAAAGGCCAAAATCTCAAGGTGTGTTTCATAGATTAAATACTGATGAAAAAAGAATGTATTTTTGAGAAAATAAGCATGTTAATAAAATAACCTGTAATTTTTAATAATCATTTATCAAGATTACTGCACAAATCATGAAATAAATACAAATTACAGCTGAGACGAGCACTAATGCTGCTCCACAAGGTGCAAAAGAGGTTAGATGGGGTTATAAGACAGTTATAGAGACAGGTATAAAGACGAAGAGAAAGACTTATACAGTATTTATATCACTTTTTTTTTTACTAATTATTTATTAACATACACTATGTTGTTTTTTTTTGTTACTTGTGATAATGAAGTAACTTTTGTAAAACCAAACACCACAAACATCTTGTTTGTGTAAAGTTCTTTGTTCTAAGGGTGTACAAACTTTTTCACTCAGCTGCATTAATATCACGATTCACTTTTCTGCGTGAAAAGTACTGTATTGCCAAATATCACGTTTTTATAACTCTATTTTTGAGCGATTAATTTAAATTTTCCTACATTTCCTTTACTGAATACTTTAACACTGCAAAAATTAAAAAATGAACAAAAACACTTAACTTATAATAATAATAATAATAATAATAATAATAATAAACAGCACATTTTTAATTTTCCAAGAAAATTAAATTCTGAGAGAAACATTTGTTTGTCATTCATTTAAAAAAAAAAAAAAAAGAAGTGCTTTTTCTGATAAAACCATAACGGAGGCTCCTCTGATTTTATTCGTTTCTGTTAGTTTAGTTTAGTTTCTATTAGTTTTACTTCACTTAATAAATAATTCATCAAATTTTCTGAAACAAATATGCTTTATGATGAAGAACTTACATATACATATATATAGACACTCATAGACAGTAAGTACAACTGCATATTATTATTATTTAACCACTTAAATAATTATATAGTAATATAATTACTTGCTTAAATAATAATAATACACAGTTTTACTTATACGTGCATGTGATTGTAATTCCTGGGAAACACGTCCAGGAACTTGGACCTTTTCCTGGAAACCTGTAGACACAACAATATCGACTTCCTCTCAGCCGGGCAGGTCAGGAAAAGATAGAGCCAAATGCTTTTTAAAGGAATATTTTGGAAAAAAAATAAGTACAAATTCTTTGCTTTTCCTCAAGCGGAGCACATCGCCCATGATCGGTTTGATTTCTGTGGTTCTGTACTGGAGAGGACGCTCAGGGGTTCAACGAGTAACAGAGGCACAGATACAGTATACAGGATAAAAATCCCCATGTTTACTCAGCTCCAGTGTCAAAGTAGAGGTTTTATTATTTGAGGAACCGTAATAACGAGGGCAGTGCAGTTGTTAAAGGAGCTGGGAACACTTACGGGACTCATTATGAGAAAAAAAAAACCTACATAAACTGAGCTAATGGAGTTAAAGCACTGTACAGCTGACTGCTTTGGTATGTTAAGTAGAACCATGTTTTTGTACAGTGCGAGCTGTTTGAACAGCGATCGTGTATGTAATGGCAGCGCAGATCAAACTCTCTCGGAGTCCCTCGACTGAAATTTAAGACTTTAGAGAAACACAGGGATGGTGTCCAGCTCCAGAGTCTTTACACATCACACATCTGCTATTGAGAATCGCTCTCTCTTTCTGACGATACGCTATACAGCTTTTTACGTTGTGTACAACACGATAGAACAGCGATACAGTTAAAGAGGTAACAGGTGATGCTAAACAGGATACGCTTCAGTTCGCTACTGATACGATTTGATCCTAACATGATTCAGTTCAGGTAAATTTACGCTTTCCACAACATGAAAGTCTTCGGGACAGAGGAGTTCTACGCATTTCGGTTTCTCTGTGACATGACAAACTGCCTATGAAAAAATAAAAGAGAGGCTGGCGAGGGAACGCCTGTTTATAGCTGCTATAACGTAAGTGAGAACAGGAACTAACGGTTCACAACATTAACTGTAACAATAAACTGATAATAAGTGCGTCTTGTCATTCTTTAATCCCACCCCTCGTGGGATTAACACTCGTGAAACACCTTCGTGGGTTGTCTATGTCCTTACATCCCTGAAAGAAATTCAAGCTGTCTCTTTCTGACACGTATACACGTGAGCGAATCAATGGCAGACTCAGTTTTAAACTATTTTCCTTTTCGAACTCAAAGCTAATCATGGCTTGTGTAGCTGAGGCAACCTTGCCGCAGACTGTTGGACTGTTTTTTTTCTCCAATTCGAATCATTTTTTTCTTTACACCCATAGTAGTAATTAGGACCTGAGGATACATCTCCTGGCCAATAAAATCGTCTGATATTAACCTTAATATTATCAGTATCAGAAATGACTGAATGTATGTATATCCTACTTTTATAGCGCAACGCTGCTGAATTCTGGATTCTGATTGGTCATTTTGATTGGTGTCGAATAAGTTTCTATAACAGCAGCTCTGCCAGTAGTGCAGCTGCAAATCACAGGTTTATAATTAATGCACTCTTTCTAATATGTTATCGTTTCTATAGCAACAGCTTGTTCAAAGGGACCTGTACAGCGGATGCTTGCGTAATCGTTGATATGGTGAAGTAAAAAAACAGTGTCAGTGTTTGTAACAGTCAGAGGTAAAGCTGTAAACTTTCTTTTTTTCAGGACAGATGAGTTTATGCTTCGCCGGTTTCTCTGTAATATGACAAGCTTTTTTTTTGTGTGTTATTAACTTCAAGAAGGAAAACAAGAGAGGCTGGTGAGGGAACGACGGTTTATAGCTGCTATAACGTAAGTGAGAACAAGAACTAACTTGTTGTAAACGGATCTAAAGTATGATGTCCTTCATCTATAGATACACTATATTACCAAAAGTATTCGGTCACCTGCCTTGACTCACATATGAACTTAAGTGCCATCCCATTCC
>CM075021.1:16909985-16925916 GCA_037576675.1 Pangasius sanitwongsei
TTCCTCAGTGCCACTGTCTCTAAACCATACAGCATGGCCGCTCTCACCACTGTCTCGTACACCTTCCCCTTGATTCTATTTACTGGCACATCATAATTATTTTAATTATTTATTTAAAATTATTTATACCCTTTTTATTACATGTTTTTAGATGATATATTTAATATTTTTATATACTTTTTTGTGTCAGTGGTATCATTTATTGCAATATTATTATTAGCCTATTTTACTATTTTATTCTTTTACTTCACACTGAAAAAACATAATAATAATAATAATAATAATAATAATAATAATAATAATAATAATAATAATAATAAATTATTTATGTACCTTTTCATATATTTTAAAATGCCTTTAAAAATATTTAAAGCATAGCTTAAAATGCCTTACAGTGTCAAATTAAACAAAACATAAATAAAGTTAAAAACGTAGTCCAAAATAAGAAAGCGATAGCAAATAATAAAAAATGCAAGATAATGTGCATAGATAATATGCATAATAAGATAGATAAAAGACAATATGCATAATAAGTGTTAAAAAAAATACAAAAGTACAGCAATTAAAATAATGTGCCGATAAAAACAATAAAAGCTAAGTAGATGGTAAAGTGAGAAAATGTTTTTAGCTATTATTATTGTTATTATTATTTTACGATTCAAATTTATCTTGCTATTAAAATCTTCTCTGAGACATATTATTATTATTATTATTATTATTATTATTATTATTATTATTATTATTTTACAGAATGTCAATGCTTGTATAAACTCCAGACGAATACGGAGAATAAACAGGAAGCTATGTGCCCTAAAGAGCTGCAGCAATCTGTGATATTTCACAGAGCAGGAGAGAGTCAGGGCTTTATTTACAGCAGGGGAAACCAGAAAACTTCTGCACGAGAGAAAACGTTTAGTGCCTGCTGTTCCAGTCTGACCCGAACCCGAAGCTCAGCTGTGTGCCGTGTTAGAGCCTTTCATATTCAAATCGCTCTTATGGTTGCGTTCAGAGTCCCTGAATAATCACTAGCATCGGGGATGTGTCTCAAAGCGCTGTTGTTCTTTTGGTGCTCCATATGCGCGGCGTAATGCTGAGTTTAAATCGTACGCTGACTGGAATATGATTATGGGCTCATGAATAAACGAGTGTCTTGATTAAAAACCTCCGAGGAACCCGAGGGACGAGGAGCTCTCATGCAAGCAAAAGCTCTTCTCCAATCTTCAAAGCAGTGTATAAGTTATTCAGTTGCTCAGTTTGAGTCTGACACAAATTGGGGAAAATTAAGAGCAAAAAAACTCCTGAAGGCACTATTAGTACTAATAGTGAAATACACTATTCAGCTGAGTTTCCATGATTGCCACTGCCATCCAGCAGTTCCTGACTGCACAGCTGGTAATATTATTACAAACTCCCCTACTCTCCTTAAACCCGAAATGGTGGAAACGCTTGTTTTTCTGGTTTTTTTTTATACTGTCGGATCTGGACAATTAACTGGTGTAACAATTTTTTTTTAATGGTAAATCACGAGTTGGGAAAAATCAATATCACACAAGCCTACTCGATGGCTACCGAGTTGACAGACTTCACTAGAATGATTTTGTGTTCATCTGCTCATTCTTTCTGACGACTCTGTTCTAATGCTGTATTCGACTAAAGCTTAATAATCTCCGACCTCCGACTAAAGAAAACGGCCCCTCCCATCTCAGAATTCCTACTCGGGAACTCGGGAAGGGCTCCTCAAATATGAATCCAGCAAGTGACGTCAAATCAACATGGCTGCTCACAGCATCAGCAGTAAACACGGTAAAGCACTTCTTACCTTTAAATGAGTTATACCGTATATACAAGTATTATCTTTAGATCAATAAATATACAGACACATTCGCTTGTTAAACCTGTAACACTGACTCTAACTGTTTTGAGGAAGTAAATATACATCACCCATCATAGTTAGCTGCCTAACAAAAGACGAACACTTTGACATAATGACGTAATTCAGAGCTCTGACTTCACACCTGCGAGGTAAGTCGAATGTAGCGTAACTCTACCAGACGTCATCCACTTCCTGCATCAGATCTTCTCCTCAAACTACATTATAATCGGATGTGCTTTATGTTTTGGATTGTGATCTTCTCACAGTGTGCACCCGCATTTCATTTTCAACACTGTGTAACTGTAAACAAATCGTAATCCGTGGTATATATACATTTTTTTCCTATTCAAAACCATCGGGCGTGCAAACTTTTGCACTCTGTTGTTTATAGATATTTTCTTGTCGTGTTAAGTCCAGGAGCAGCTCCTGGAAGTTCAGGACGCAGTGTAAGTTATTACAGTAGAGGCTTTGGGAGAGCACAGTAAAAGTAAACCCTTGATAGAAACCATGTGAGCTGGAGTCCGAGTCTTATTACTCTGTCACAGAAAAATGAAACATGTGCAGGAACGCAGGAAAAGGCCACGGTATTGTGAAGTCTCATTACTGGCACAGAGCCCAGTTGTTCTTGTATACACAAAGATTTCAGGCCCCTCTGTGCTTTTTTTTTTTTTTTTTTTTTTAGTGGGACTAGATTTATCCAGACAGACGATTTCCCTCATCAAACCCCTCACACGCAACCTGGGGGAAGGGAACCGACTCCTGCAAACACACAACTCACCCCCCTTGAACATAACCCCAATAACCCCCGCTTACTGCCTCTTCAATACGTATGGAACAAAATGTACACTACCTGTAGGAGTCATGTTGTCCTCCTACACACACCAACACACCGAATAAAGGCTAAGGGTTAGCCTCGCAAACACACCGCGGATCTTTACATCCTTACATGCTGAATTTGTAAAAGAATCGACACGCTTTTATTTAGCTCAATGATCTGAGCTAGCAAGCTACAAAGAACCGCACCAAAGTTAGCAATCTGAGTAGCTAATGTTACTTCTCTAGCAGTCGCTAGCTGACATTAGCCACGTTCAGTAACAAGCTAGCTAATGTTAGGCTAAGTATTGTGGAATTAAAAATGAGAATTGGCAATTTATCCCTGAAGTTGATTGGTGTCTCCTTTAATGTTTTAATGTTAATAGATCATTAGGCTAATTCCCAGCAGGAAGCATTTCTTAGCAGAGCTTTCGTGGATTTAAAAACTCAGACATGCTAGCTTACAGGCTAACTATTAAACCATGTAACCAGTGGCCAAGTTTACTGGCTAATAATTATCCAGGTAGGAATTGACTAATTATACCCACTGATTAAAATTGGAAATTGGTTTATTGGTTTCTATTGCCATTTTTTACATCAGTACTGAATTATTTTAATAGTTATTTTTAAAAAAAAAAAAAGCTAGGTTCATTCCTATTAGGAATGGTTTCTATATGGTTTAGCTATAGTAGTTAAAAGCTAACTATTATGTTGTGTATCCAGTGGTCACTTTTTTTTTTTTTAACCAGAAAATAGTTGAGAGTTGGTAACACTGCTCAAACTGCGTAATGACAGTGTGGCATCCACCTCTCTACAACCTAGCACCCTAAATATATCTGTGTGTGTGTGTGTGTGTGTGTGTGTGTGTGTGTGTGTGTGTCCCAGATTTTGGAGCAGATGGGGCTCCGTCTCTTGCAGAGTGACACCTCATGGAGGCGTTTCTTCAGAGCAGATGGGCCCTGAAGGATGCTGGGATGTCGCTAATCTGCAGTAGCTTATACATAGTTTGTATAGTGCCATGCCCACAACACATCCACACACACAATGACAAATCTACATATGCAACGTCTGAGCCAGAATCTGGGACCTGGTTGGAAATGGAAATGGTGAAAGCACAGGTTTTGCTAATAAGATGTAGACGTATGTTAGGATGTCAGGATGTCAGGATGTAGGATGTCATCTATCCGTCTCTCATCCTGAGGGGTTTAGCCGAAGCCATTCACGTTTATACTGGGGGGGGGGGGGGGGATTCATATTCTCTCTGATATCTCACTGGGTCATATTTAGGAACCTGAGAGTAATTATTCCAAGTTATAAAAATATGATACACAGCTTATAATTATGACTCATGACTCATACAACAATCGAAAACATTTTCCATCTTTCTGTAAAATTGAACGATTTAAATCAAGTAAGTCAAGGTACTTGAGCAAGCAAGACGACAGCGCTGTTGAGTTCTGGATTCTGATTGGTCAGAAGGTGTTGATTAGTTTTCTACAACAGCAGCTCTGACAGTAGTGCAGCTGCACATCACAGGTTTATATTAATGCGCTCGTTCTAATACGTTATCGTTTTCTATAGTAACAGCTCGTTCACAGGGACGCTCCACGTAAGCGGATTAATCGTTCCACGTAGGGACACATAGGGAAGGAGTCTCCAGTGTGAGCGCTTTGTAACAGTCAGAGGTAAAGCTTTAACTTTAAGTTACACCTGAAAAATATTAATATTAACACAATATAAATATCATATCATCTCGCCACCCAGCCATTTTTTTTTTTTTTACATTATTTGTCACATGTAATGTTACGCACACTTATATGTAATTATATACAATTAGAATTTAAAGGAGTCCTGTGGCTTAGAAATACTTTATACTAAATATATATAGTAACATAATGTTTATAAGTGTAGCTTTATATACAATTATGAATGATAATTTTAGTAACATGGCATCAATGTTATGTACTGAATCATGTGTTACTCGTGTTTGTCTTTTAGAAATGAAGTAAAGGAAACGTATGGGATAAATAATGATAAGCTAATCAAATACCTTATTAAAATTTGCTGTATTTAACATTTATATCATATACAAAATACCAAAGTATCATTTATCTGTACTTATAACACTGATTTATGGTGTTAGTGTAGTATAATCTATAATCTATAATCTATAATATCAGTCTGTAATGATTTACATGCAGGGTTGATAATTTTATAGATTTGGACCCAAAAACAAAAATCGATAAACGTACAGGGTGTCAGAAAAAGCGGAAATCAATGAGAGTAAAACTACATATACTTAATTTTATAATTATTATTTACAACGTACTCTAGTGGCTCTACATGTTCACATTTACGCTCTACGCAGTTTCTCAGCCGCTGTATCACGTCTTCGCGGATTTTGCTCAATATATTTAAATCAACATATTGATTGGTTGGGTCCTGAATTTTCAGACGCCCTGTAACATAATCTCATATCTATCTCCTATATATATATGATTAATGTAAAAATGAAAACACTGTGTGGTGCTGTTATAGGTAAATAATGAGTGATGTTGATTATTTTCCTATAACAGCACGTCCCCCAGTGTTTATTCCTGCTACGCCACTGCAATTGGCCAACAGTTACGATTTTTGTTTAGTAAAAAAACATCATCATAAATTTTTATATGTTTATAGTTACATTTAATGTTATGGAACGTCCACGAAACAAGTTAGTTTCTGTTGTCACCTGTGTTTTAGCAGTTATATAGCAGTTATATAGCAGTTATATAGCAGTTATATAGCAGTTATACAGCAGTTATATAGCAGTATAGCAGTCTATAGCATGTATGCTACAGACGTTATAGCAGTTCTCTCTCTTGACTTTTATAAATCAAAAACAAAAAAGATACAGAAAAGCAGGTTGTCATTGTTACTGAGAAACCCGAAAGCATAAACTGTTTCATTTCTGAAAACGGTAGCAAACAGTTATTATAGTTTCAGCCTTATTCGATGTAAAAAGTAACTGATGGGATGTTGAAATATTTCAGAGCCAATTGTTTTGTTTTCATGTGATTAGTATTTATTAACATATATATATATATATATATATATGTATGTATATAATATACAAAACACTATTATTTATCTGTATTTATAACACTGATTACGTGTTATAGTATAATTTATAATCTATAATATCGTAGATGTAGTATAATCTATAATTTATAATCTATAATATCAGTCTATAATGATTTACATGCATAGTTGATTATTTTATAGATTTGGACACAAAATCAAAATAGCTAAATGTACAGGATGTGAAAAAAGCATCTACATATATATATATATATATTTCAAATTACTAAGTATTACCCCCCCTCCCAAGAAAAACTAAATACACAAAACTAAATATAATAGTATGCGTTGTATATTAATGTATATATATGTCCTGATATTTTTGCAAACTGCACACCCTTAATCACCTTAGATCAAAATTACAAAACAGTGGATAGTTTTCCATCATATGAATAAAGTCACTTGATTAAAACTGTCCTGATGTTAAAGTATTTGATCAGTGGATGCATAAAGCCACAACACTGTAACACTGGGGAACAAAGGAGTTTGGTCCAAATTGAGATCTTTCCCTTTCTCTAACTACTAAAACAGGCCAAGAGGGCGAACTTTCTCATGTGTGCATGACTCCTAGAAATGATGCAGACACGAAAATCCTAAACAGACGCTCCGGTTTTCACGCACATTCATACCGCGTGCGTGAATTTCTGGAGAATATCGGATTATTGGAGGAGAATATCAGAATCAGGTGAAGTCTCTGTGTCTGTACAAGTCATATTCTGCATATTATTCTGCAGTAATGGTTAAACCCAGAGCTGTAGGATAGGTATTCATCATGCAACTCTACAAACACACAGATTACACACTGCATGGGATAAATGCATACAGTGCACAAGCGCTTTATAATCACAGGACCTGATTATAAACTACCCCGACATAAAAAAAACAAACAAACAAACAAACAAACAAAAAAAGGCATGCTTCTTATTCTTCTTCTCCTTCTTGTTCTTCTTTTTTTTTTTTTTTACAGTGTAACATTATTGTATTTGCATGCATGTGTTTTGTAAAGTACTCACGCTTTTAGTGGATTGTGAATGACAGTCGCCATGTTGCCACACTGTAACCCAATAAACCCAAATCTTACACTTTTTTTTTTTTGGGAACCTTATGAAAAGAGAGAGAGAGAGAGAGAGAGAGACCTATACGAAGCTCAGCGTCCAGCCAATAGAATGTCAGGATTCAAGATATGGGCGTGGCTTAGCCAAGCTGTCAAAACCATTAAAAATAAACATTTATACATTTACACACTGTTACACAATTTTTTCTTTTTTTTTTTTTTTTGGTATAAAGCACGTTTGAACACGCTTATATCTATATAGTGACATTTATACTCATGTAAAATTAAAGAAATATGTATATTATATAGATTTTCCTACATTTTAAATATTTTATTTATATTATTTACGTTATTACTGAATCTAAAAATATGAATTCAACCAAAAATCTGCAACATTTTAATAAATCCTACACATATTGCAACCTAAATTTAGTGTAATGTATATATATATTTTAAAAAAAACGAAAAACTTTTATGTGAATTTGTCGGTTTTTTTTTTTGTTTTGTTTTGTTTCTTCTTTTTTAAACCCATAACGTCCGACACGGCAACTAACCAATCACGTTCCAAGGTGATGCATAATTTAAAGAAATCCACCAATCAACATCGAGTAGGCGGGAACTAGAGAACGAGGAAACCAACGGCTGCCTCATAAACAACTCTGATTCCTATTGGATAAATAGTGCACTACGTAGGGCGTAGGCGTGTATTATTTCGTACCCTACTTAGTGTACGTGTGTGTGGAGAAGGGAAGGATTTGGGACACAGCCCTTGTTACAAGCGTTATCTCACGTGCTCGTTAAACAGGCGGTTTTACAAAGGGGGAAAAAAAAGCTGTAGACTATTTGAATACAATTATTTTGTAGAAGCAAACGTATAAAAAAATATTTAATAAACACATTTTGAAGCTTTTGAAGTAACTAGATAACAAGGTAGCTTAATTTTGCTTAGCCTTGACTAGCTAGCTAAGGTGTAGAGTTGTCTTTGCTAGGTGCTTAGCTAGCTAGTGAGTTAGCTGTGTTGTGTTTTCACTCTGTGTGTGTAAATATATCACAGAAATGAAGAGAGGAAACTGGAGAGGAAGAAGGAGCAGACGCCATCATCATCCTCATCATCATCCTCATCCTCATCATGATGGCTCTGACTGGAGTATGAGGAATCATCCAACAGACTCATCTGAGTAAAAAAACTCAAACCCAAATCAAACAGATCTGATGTTCATGTGATGATGATGATGATGATGATGATGATGTTGTTTCTCAGATTAAACACTTAAAATGTCCATGTTGTTGTGTGATGCTGATTTGCAGATCATCAGACAGAAGTTCAGGATCAGACTCCGCTTCATCCTCCAGATCCAGTGCTCCTGCTCCAGGTGATCTCTCGTCACCCTGCATACACGCCCACAAAACTCCATAAAAGGTCAAAAGCACAGACAGCTGCGAGCACGAAATGAGCGCTCAGGGTAAAGCCTGAATGCCAATAAAAAAAAGTTAATAATATTAATAATAAGTGAGCATTAAATCTTCCATCAGCTGAGGCGTGTGTTTACGGCGTTTGTCTTAATTAAGTGATTAGTTTTATTTGTCTTAATTTATAGCGAACCAGCACGAGGATGTGTTTTTGATCGAGACTCTGCTCTGGATAACGGCGTCTGCTAAACTCTGTATACGTAATAAAAACAAGCAGTTTAAACTCCACGGTATGTTCCAGATATAAAAGCGCAGAAATCCGTGCAGCTTATATGATTTAAAGCCGATCATGTCGAGGTTTACGTTAGTGAGTCTTCTTATGCGTAAATTTACACGCACTCAGGAGCACGAGTAGGACATGAACGTATTTTTTTTTTTTTTTCATATTTCTTACAGAAACGCTCGTATGAGCGATTTACGAATAAATCCGTTCATATTCAACTTGATAAACGAGGCCCAAAGCTTTTATTTTGCATTCTTTTCTAACGTAATACAAATATTTTTTCATTAGAAATTATATTACATAACAACAAAATAAAAAATAGAATATTTATACACATTTATACATCCAAGCCGGGACGGACTCCATGTTAGATGTATAGATCGTTGAATTGAAATCTTGACCTAGAAAGAGTGCAGAATCTTTCTTCTACATTTTACTCTTCTGTTTATTTCCGGTTTTGCTTTTCATGTAAAATATTTTCCTGAGCGTGAAGCCCATTTTACACACGTCGGGTCGTGAAGCATTTATTTCCGTGCTTTCTTGCACTGGTTTAATAAATATTACATACAGCACTATACAATTTGTCTTTTTTTTCCCCCCAATATTGATCCTGAAACCGATACTCATCTGATATTTTTTTCTTTAAAAACAACTAAGCCTTAAAATGATTTTTAAAAAAAATTGAAGCACTTAAAAAAAAAATAAATAAAAAAAATAAAAAAATAGAGAGCTGAAAACAAAACTAGCTTTTCACATAAAAATCACTTACACTGCAACTAAAATGTAATATAAAGTATAAATATAATAATCAATCATAACACAAAAACAATCAAATCTTTTTATATGTAAACATTTACAGTCTCAAACTCAAAAAAAAAAAAAAAAAAAAAAAATCTTTTCCAAACCTGATTCCAGTCTTTTCTTCTTTTCTATTTGTTTCAGGATCGGATCAAATTATTATTTATTATTATTATTATTATTTTATTTATTTTTTTTCTTCAATATCTGATTCACCATTTTTTTGCTGAGATGATAACCCTGTGTGTATCTTGTGGATTCATGCCATGACTTATAAATATTATAAACATGTATTTCCACAGTGAGGATTTTCATTTCTGTGCTCTGCAGCAGTCAGAACTTTCACCAAGTTGGATTTTATTTTATTTTATAGTGTTCATGGGTAGTAACTGCGGCGGTGCTTTGTAAAAACGTGCCTTATATGTCACTGTAAAAATGCTGCTCTGAGTGATCGCACCGAGGAGGAGGAGGAGGAGGAGGAGGAGAACACAGCAGGGTTGCGGTCAAACGGACATTTAAACCCTTTATATACGTGAAAGCAGCCGTAGACTGCTGTGAGTTTAACCCTCTGACGCTGAACTTCGTCTCATTCACATTCGCAGAGTTGCCCGGTTTTTACTTCGACCCCGAGAAGAACCGCTACTTCCGGCTGCTGCCCGGTCACAACAACTGCAATCCGTTAACGAGGGAAATGCTGGAGAAGAAGGAGCGGGAGAGGAAGAGGACGGAGCTGCTGGCCGAGGACGAGCGGACGAGGAAGGTGAGTGTCGGAGGAGCGCCCCGATCGCGGCGCTCGCTTTACGGTGAGATGAGCGTGTGTAGAGCTGAAACGTCTCTGTGACCCTGCGCAGAAAGCTCCACGCACCGGACTGAACTCCACGCTGCTGCTGCAGAGGAGACGCCTGGGAGAGCTGCCCCCGAGCTCCTACTGTAGGTACGCAGCCAGGATCCGACTCTGTACATCACACACACCGCTCCTTCCTGCAGGAGGAAAATCACATTTCGCCTAGTACTCTCATGTCGCAAGGAGTATTCAGAACCACGATTACCTCCCATAATACCCCCCACCACACACACACACACACACACACACACACACACACAGACACACACACACTGACAATGCACGTGCGCTCAGATCTATCTATCTATCTATCTATCTATCTGTTTTATATAAATTTATTATTTACTGGAAATGCTTGTGTATATAGAGACTTGTTTGTATTTTTTTTTTTCGGATTTACTTTATTATATTTATACTTTATACTTTTTTACTATATTTGCCATGTAAGTGATGTTTGTGTAAAGACGTTTAACTCAAGAAACAAAGCGGAGGTTTTGTGTAAGTCGTGTTTTCAGCTGTGTTTTTTTTTCTTTTTTTCCTGTTTTTTTTTTTTGTTTGTTTGTTTGTTTTTTTTAAATGTGCTTCAGTTTGGGGGGGAAAAAAAGAAAATCGGCTGATAGTCAAGGTTTCAGTGTCGGTGTCGGAAAAGAAGAAACAGTATCGTGCCATCTGTAGTAAAAATAAATCATAATAATCCTGAAAGATTTCACACATTAGCTTTAATAACACATTTCAGCATCACAAGTCGAATCGTTTTTTTTTTTTATCTGTTGATCACCACACGGTGGCCATGTTGCTCGTCACGTCTTGGCCAAAACTTGACCTCGTGTCACGCTTTCGAAAACATTTAAAAAAAAAAAAAAAAAAAAAAAAAATGGCGAAATCCACCACAAAGATATCTGAAATGTAAAACTGAAAAAAAAGCAGTGCGCTTAAAAGTTTGTAGCTTGTTTTTATGCTGCACCTTCGAAATTCTGTCTTCGTTTTCCCCCCATCAGCAAAACGTCCTCAGTGCTTCAGCTTTTTCTCACTGTACAGAAGAATTAAAACATTTCAAATTATCCAAGGCAGAGGCTGTGCGCACACTGAAAGAGTCCAGACCACTGAGGTCTTATCAAAATCTATATTTATTGCTTTAAACTTCCATAGTGTAAAAAAACGCAAAGATGAGTGAATAAAACAGACCAGTGAGCAAGCGCTTCATCAGTGAGCAAGCTCATCTCCGGTAATCCTGTAAAGATGTCCTTAATGCACTTATCACACGGACCCTTAATCATTTTTTTTTAAATATTAACACACTGATAAAGTACGCTTTGTGTCATGTTGACTTTAGTGAATTTTAACAGAGTATATTCTGAAATGCATTTGGTTTTAATTTGTTTTCCTCTCAGAAGTGATTTAAATGTAGGTTTGTTTGTTGGTTGGATGTTTAAAGCCTTTTATATAACCATCAGTGCTCCATGTTTTTTTTTCTTTTTCTCAACATTATGAAACATAAAGCGTAATAAAACTATTTTGTTACTGTATCAGCTGAATCATGACATCGGTATTGAGAAAATAATGATCTTTTTAGGGATTAATGCACACACCATGGAAGTTCCTCGTGTGTGTGTGTGTGTGTGTGTGTGTGTGTGGCATTGACCTCATGCTGTTTTGTTTATCAGGCTGGTCCATGAGGTGAAGGTCAGCGAGATGAAACGACACAAGCTGGAGGTGCAGAGCGCCGACTCCAGCAGCCCAAACACGGACAACTTCCGCCTCATCGTGGTGAGCTCCTGCCTCTGCTTCTGACTTCTACACGTGAATCGGAGAACGTGGACAATTTCTGTGATGTCCACGCATCACGGTGCATCATCACCACCTTCATAACCTCCGTCTCTGTCACTCGTTCCTCCGCAGGCGGACTCGGCGTGCGAGCGCGTCTTCACGGTGAACGACGTGTCGCACGGAGGCTGCAAGTACGGCATCATGAACTTCAGCGGCCGCAGGAACGGCTCTCTGTCTGTAGAGATGTGCGATAATCTGTACTTCACTAACCGCAAGGTGACCTGGGAACTTACCCCGATGATAATTAGGCTCTTTAAAACTCTTTTTTTCCCCGCGATAAACTATACTGTTGTTACGGAAACCTGCGTTTGAATTAAATTATCGTCTAATAAGGATGTTTAATCGAATCGTGAGCGGATATATAATCTGCTAATTAAAGTAAGGAAGTAAGTCAGTGTTACTTACAGAGCGCATTTCAAGCAGACGTGACCAAAGTGCTGTACGTAGTTAATCTAAAGCTATAAAGAAAACAGATAAATAACAGGAAATACAGAAACATGACGACCCTCTCTATTTCAGGTGAACTCCGTGTGCTGGGCGTCTGTGACTCATTCAGACTCTCACGTCCTGTATCCTTTCTGCTTCTCCACGTTTCTCACTGGTTCCTGCGCCGCTTTTGTGCGGATTTTGTGGGTTGTTTTCCTGACGAGTCTCCTCAGGTTGTGCTTGGTGGGAATATCTCAGACTCCAGGCTGCGTCAGTTTACTGCCCGCGTCTCTCTTCAGCAACTCCAACCCAGGTGAGACGTCTCTACCGTCTCGTTTATCCGCGACGCAGAGGAATAGTTCGCAGGCGGTCGACCAAGCCGTGTTTTTGCGTCTTTAGTGTTAATGTCGCTATCGAGGAACGGACTTCGCTCGTGCTGTTGTTTTGTGTAAATATGCGACTCAAATCACAGCCAGTTCTTCAGTCATGTCACACATGATCACACTTTGTTTTTTTTGTTTTGTTTTTTTTAATCTAGATTTATAATTTAGGACTTTTTGAACATTTTATCATATTTCAGTAACATATGTGCAACCTACAGTCATGTGGGGGGGGGGAAAGAAAGTACACCCTCCTTCAATTCTACGCTTTTATTCATCAGGGCCTAAATAACAGTTGTGTGGTCTTCACCAACTTCTGTAAAGAAGTGACCGCAAAAACAAAACACAACGGATTTCAATATGTAGTCCTATTTTCTCAAAAAAGGAAACCAGCATTCAGAAACCAGGTGGGGAAAAAATAAGTACACCCTCTAAATCAATAACAGGTAGAACCACCCTTAGCAACAATAACGTTTTCTGTAGGAGTCTCTCAAGAGGGTGTACTTTCTTTTCGCCATCACTGTAAGTGGCGTCTAAAAGCCAAAGGAATATTCCTTGCACTGACTCTCAAGTCTGGAAGCGTAAGCTTACGTTTCAGGAGTTGTGTTTGAAAGGGCGCGTCTCATTCACATCCAGCTACAAGCGATACTCAGATATAATCCAGCGTCACACACTTACGAGCTTGCAAATCATTTTCAGTGCATTTAAAGAAGTGTGTGTGTGTGTGTGTGTGCGCTCCCCTTATTTATTTTTTTTCCTCCAGTGTACCAAAACTCTGCCACACGCCGTCATGCATGTAAATTAACATTCATTATGTTCTTGCGAATCAGAGTCACTCAGTGTTGCCGATGAACAAGCGGAAGTAGAAAGTAGTCCATTCCTTCGCTAGTGCAGCGTATCAGGAGAGCGAAAAAGTCCAAATTAGCACGTACACTCGTAACTTAAACGTGGCTTGCTTGAATGCTTCTCCCAGTGACGTTTCAAAATGGTAGCGAACAAAATCCGTCCTTCAGTTAGAGAGGTATCCGTAATATTACTTTGTAAAATAAATGAATAAAAACAAAAGAGGAGATTATTTTTCTCACGACACTGTGACCTAGTTTGGAAATCTCTGGCTCTGTAGCTGAAAACTGGCACATTATATCAGACGCCACATTACTTTCAATACCTTCATAGGTCTATCCCATGGGTTTGAAGGCAGAATTGTACCTTAAAGTTGGGACGATATTTAACTGGAAGTGAAAGGTACGAAATGCGTAAATGAAGCTTTTTCGCTGAACTACTTCCTTGTTGTTGTGTAATCAGACCAGCCTGGGATGCTCTGCAGTTTTAAGATCTCTACAGCGTGGTCGTGTGCGTGGTGCCTGAACCCACAGGCTGATAAAACCTTCAGTACTGGTAAGTGTGTGTGTTTGGTGCATTTCATGTGCATTCCCTGGTGCGTTACATGCTGCACTTACGCGGTTTTCTGCACATTCAGGTCTTTCTCGGAGCGTCATCGTAACCGATGCGGTGACGGGCCGGCGGCAGACGTACAGCACAGGAAGTGACGTTCTGGCCCAGCAGTTTGCTCTCAGAGTGAGTAGAAGAAGCGTCAGGTGGATGTCCGAGTGTGTTTACACGCACACTGATAATACGATCACGATCCGACGTTTCTGGGTGGTTCATGTTCTACAGTTACATTTACATGCAGCCTAATAATCCATTAATAATAGGACTGATGGTTGAGTAGGAATAAAAAAAATATAAATACAATTACTGACTGTAGAGCTAGAGTCTTCCTCCAGATTATTCTGCACATGTAGACATATTCATTCTCTTGCCTGATCTCGGTTCAGTGTTCGACGTAGTAACTGTTGCGCTCTTGTGTTTGTTTAAGGCCCCGGTCCTGTTTAACGGCTGCCGTTCAGGCGAGATCTTCAGCATTGACCTGCGGCAGCGAGGCCGTGGACGGGACCACAGCTGGAAGTCTTCCCGCTTCCATCAGGACTCGGCCGTCACCTCCGTACGACTGCTGCAGGACGAGAACTACCTCCTCGCCGCGGACATGCTGGGAAAGGTCTCGCCTTTGACGATGACGACGCTCGAACGAAGATACTGCACGACTCGATATTTAACCTGTGCGCGCTTGCTCTGTTTCTCCTCCGCAGATTAAGCTGTGGGACGTCCGTACGAGACGGGCAGTGAAGCAGTATGACGGGCACCACAACGAGTACGCCTACCTGCCTCTTCACCTGTGTGAGCAAGAGGGGCTCCTGCTCGCAGGTACGTTTACCTCTGTCCGTTTTTTCCCCTGCATTAAAATACCTGTACCTCAACTCAGAATTATAAGCTCTGACTGGTACAAAGCACTGACACTGGAGACTCCTTCCGAAAATGTACATCATACAAGTCTCTGTGAATGAGCTGTTGCTATAGAAACGATCAGAAGGAGCGCATTAATATAAACCTGCACTACTGTCAAAGCTGCTGTAATAGAAGATGAATACACACCTTCTGACCAATCAGAATCCAGAATCCAACAGCGCTGTGATATGGTACCGGCTGTATTAATCCCCGTTCCCCAGACATCCCTGCTTGCCTGTATTATAATGCGAGTGTGTTCTTGTTGTTGTTGTTGTTGTTGTTTGCAGTGGGTCAGGACTGCTACACCCGTCTGTGGAGTCTTCGAGACGGCCACCTCCTCAGGACCATCCCCTCCCCTCACCCTGCAGGAAAGGACTCCATCCCCAACGTGGTCTTCTCCTCACAGCTGGGGGGCCGCAGAGGACTTCCCGGCCTCCTGATGGCCGTCTGCCATGACCTCTATTACTACCCTTACGGTGACTATCAGGACGGGACGGCATCCGGGGCACAAGGCTAAGCTGCTCCTCGCGCACACTCGCTGCTGCAGTGATGAAGCTTCAAGCTGGTTTGTAGCGCGTCACCTGACACACAGTACTGCGCAAAAGTCTTAGGCACCCCTTTTATTTTTTTGTTATAGATGTTTATTTTCTGACTTCTACATTATTGATTCAGTACAAAAACAAACATTAGTTTTCCAGCACAAAATGAAACGTTACAGAAAAATGTTTGTATGTCAGTAAAGAAAGCAGCAGATTCC
>CM075021.1:16945005-16979081 GCA_037576675.1 Pangasius sanitwongsei
CTCTTATGGAATCTGCTGCTTTTCTTTACTGACATACAAACATTTTTCTGTAACGTTTCATTTTGTGCTGGAAAACTGTTTTTTTTTTTTTACTGAATCAATAATGTAGAAGTCAGAAAATAAACATCTATAACAAAGTTTGTACTAAAAAAAAATAGGGTGTCTAAAATTTTTGCACAGTACTATATATTAAAAAATAAACATGTGAACATAAAGTATAATGTATAGAAGTATCATGAGTAAAAAAAAAAAAAAAAAAGGATAACTCATTAAATCTGAAATGTGGTTATAAAGAAAAATTGTGAAAATTCGGGTCTAAATATTTAAACTTTACGATGTATCTTTATAAATATAACAATTTAAAAAAAATTTAAAATATATCAATGCTTTTGACACGCGTAAAATTTACACATTAGAGCACCGTTGCATTCATGATGCATCTGATTTCTGCGGTTAAAACAATTCTTCAGTTAAAGATAGTTCTAGTTTAAAAAAAAAAAAAAAAGATGTAGGTGTTTATTTGAGTCTGACACAAAAACAAACACATCTATAATTTCGGATTTTGTGTAGAAATTTTTGTACAGATAGCGAAATTCCTGTAAGAAAGGCAAACAGTATAAAAAGCAACAGAAATCCGGATAACGATTGATGTTAAATTGCAGTGATGCTCTGAAGGGATTTAGAGATTATTTACATCTTCCTAAAAACAGCCTTAAACGGACTCTCCATAAGCGCGGACACTGAACATGAGCTGCATGACCTGTGATTTATTAAGCGTGTGAGAGCTGCACAGGATTAATAAACCTCTCAGAGCTGCGTCACATGCTACGATAAAGACTTGTGTGTCTTTGTCGTGTGTGTATCCTCGATCAAGAAACCTCCTCTAAGCACATTTTAAAGAATTGACTTTGGGTTTTCCGGGTTTCAGGCTAAAGGATGTAGGATCGAGGAGTCACGAGGACATGAAAAATAATGAAAGATTTGGAAACGCACCCATATTTTCTGAGTAAAATGACAAAGGATGTTTCGTTGAAGCCATACCTCAGGCGTGTGTGTGATGAAATTAAATAACAGCTTATTATCTAAAGAGATTTGGAGTGAAGGCAGGGCAACGCTTTTTCTTTTCTGAATCCTTCTGTACCAGCCGACGCCCATCAAATATTTCTACCTGTAAAAGCTACTAAGCTTAAAAATGAGTTTTTACAATATTTTTTTTGGAAGCACTCCCCTTAAGAAAAAATACAAAGTTAAAACTATGACTTGCGCACAAACCGTAGCTTTGTTTATTCCGATGAACTCTTTCAATTACACGACAAACATAAAGACGTATAAACATCATAAACTCAGTCCTAACAAAAAAATGCAAAAATCTCTTTATACGTAATTTCTAGATCCAAAAGTATTTTCCAAATCCAATTCCAGTCTTTTCCACTTGTGGCAGGATTTATTTTTTATTTTTTCTCTCTGGTATCTGATCCACCCGTTATCGGGATCGGTGCCGTCACTAGTCACAATGCATATTTTTACATTTATATGGAAATGCTGTAGAACGTAGAACCTTTAAAGTTGTTTTGTTATTCAGCGTTTGTGTATAACAGCATGCGATCATGCTTCACCATGACTAAATATTAATTAACATTAAAACAAAAAAAACAAAAAAACAAAAAAAAAAAACAGGTCTGGATGTTGTGCTCCTCCACCACCGCCAAACAACTCCATCTTATCTGGTGAAAAAAAAAAAAAGGATCTAATTTATTAATTCTGTAATAAACCTGTCAGAGATTGGAAGTTTGGACAAAAAGAAGAAAGAAAAGAAAAATGTTTTTTATACGACAAGAAAATTAGTGTTGCATCTACAGCACATCACAGACCTTTATTTACGTAAAAAGTCAAAACGTAAAGTATAAACGTAGATTTATGGAGAAAAGAATGTGATCATGTTTCGTTCCTTCACCATCATGTTACTGAGAATCTGTTCTGTTCTGAAGATTTTAAAGTTACAGCTTTACCTCTGACTGTTACAAAGCACTGACACTGGAGACTCCTTCCATTAAAAAAAAGTCTCCTTAACAGAAGAAAACTTCACCGTATCAATGATTACGCTCGTATTTAAATCCGTTTCTGTGACACGTCCGGCTGTACACGTTCCCGTGAATGAGCTGTTGCTATAGAAACGATAACATGTTAGAACGAGCGCATTAATCTAAAGCTGCGATTTGTGCGAGTTGCTGTTATGGAAAATGAATCAACACGTTGTTTCATCCAGAATCTAACAGCGCTGTGGTGTGAACGTTGGCCGCGTGTGTTGTAGAATACGGCCGTCCTGTCCGCCGCCATCTTCGTGACTTTATCAGGAATGCTGCTGCACGTTCACTTCGTCAAGGTGGACCACGAGACGCTGCTCATCGTCGGCTCGCTCGGCGTCCAGCTGTCCTCCGCGTACGCCTCGGGCCGGGAGAGCACCACCTTCATCGAGATGAGCAGGATAAAAGACATCGTCATCAACGAGGCCATCCACATGGTGAGAAAACGTTGTTTATTAGAGATGTAACAATCACATCATCATTGAAATCCCAGCTCAAGTCTGTCCTCTCACATATTCTCATTCATTTCCTTGCCAAGTGAATCGTACTGTAATTTACCAGGGTGCCAGAAGAACTGAACTGGGGCCTGGGGGCGGAGCTATAAATAGCATTTTGGTGACTGTCTGATAGAGTTTCTCATTTCTAGTCTCCCTTTCCTGCAGCTTTGAGGCAGCGTCACGATCTTATCACACAGTTAAATAAATTATACGTCTGTTTTTTTTTCATTTCGTGATGAGTATTTGATTAATCTAGCTCCTCACAGCTACTTCTACAGCTACTGTTATGCGATTGGAAGCCGATACAGGAACTCGACCCGGGTACCAACTCTGTCAGAATGCATGCGTGATCTGTGTGTGAGTTTTGTTTTCCTCCCCAGTTTAGTCTCCTGCCAATTCCCGCCCACCAGTCAGCTCTCCCAGGTGATGTATCACGCTCAGTGCTTCCTCTGAGACACGTGAAGCCAACCACCACATCTTTTCAAACCCTTGCGTCACAGGAACCCTAACACGTTCAGAGGAAAGCGCAGTCTGCCCTCTTCCGCATACATGAGCTCATAGATGACCACGATTGGCTAGTGTCGCTGTGATTGACAGGGGAGACGGAGAGTACGCCCCTCCCACCCTAAAAGATCACAGCCACGGATGACCGGGATTCGAACGTGCGATCTCCGAACGCGTTTGTGTCGCGCCACTCGGCAGCAGGATCTGTGTGTTTTCCGTTAACGTTGCGTCCATTCGCAGTATAAAACATGCGGACGGATCTGATCGGAGCAAAATGGTCAGTTAAACTGTATTAACGGATGTGTTTTATTTTCAGCAAACGATCATCTACTACCTGTGCATTTTGCTGAAGGATCCTGCAGAGCCTGATGGAGTCAGCAGTGTTGTCCCGCTTTTCCAGGTTTGTATTTATTTCACTCAGTCAGCAGGTCCATTTGCAGCTCCTCTAACGTCACTGGACTGCACAGTACGGTTTCTTTGTCCGTTTCTAGTTGCCTCATGATAGACACCATGAATTAAATATTACTCCAAATTCACAGACTAATGAGAGCGGAGGTTTTTTTTGTTAGTTGAGTCTTTGAGCTTCTGATCAGAAGGTTTGCGCGTTCAAATCCCAGCGCCTTCAAACTGCCACAGTGTTTTGTGTCTTTGAGCGAGACTTAAATAAACTTCATCTGGCCAGTGGGACGTATGTCTCAAGTATACGTGTATTCGGAGAAACGTGACCGCTAAAATTAAGCAAATCTGACAGCTTGTAATAAATGAAGCATGGGACTGGGGTGCCAATACTTTAATCTCAATGAGGCGTGAATTTAAACTTGGTGTTAAAATGCAACAGAATGGTGTTGAAGCTGTAATACGCTATGTAGCACTGTTACGTCGTACCCTATGCAGTGAGCGTGTCTAGTGAATAGAAAGCCGTCTACAGAAGAAAGAAACGCGTAACGAACGTAAATAACTGCGACAAGAAGGCGTTACTGTTGCTAAGTAACCCTAAGCTGTTAAATTATATGATAAAGTCGTGATACTGAGCCTTAAATCTTTCCGAAAATGACTTTTTAATCATGTAGTCACTACGCTGCTGGAGCTCTCTGTTGCCGTAGGTGTAATTGTTCAGGGATTAGTTATATTTAACTTCAGCGCCCGATGAAAAGCTTTAAGAAGAAACGTTAATCATTTGTATTCTTCTCTCAGAGCTCCAGGCCGAGGCTGAACTGCCTGGTGCGGGTGTACAGGAGCTGTCAGGAGATAATTGGCCAGACACGATGACGACGCTGACGGAGGAGCTGAAGGTATAAATGTCAGCGCGTCTGGTCCTGCCGCATGCTCCGAATATCTCTGCGCTTACTCTCTAATTTCCTGAATATTTTTAGAGCCTTTTTTTTTTTTTTTTTTTTCTATTTCTCTTCAGCAGAAACCTTTTGACAAAAACCCTTTCAGAGTCTCCATGTGAAGCGTGACACTTCAGTCTAAATCAGTGTTTCCACTCCATTATGCTGTGTTTCAGAGGTATACCGAGACGATGCTCGCAGAAAAGTCGTGTACATCAAACCTTTTTTACACCACAGCTCTGTAGAAGTCTCGGGATTCTGATTGGTCAGAAGGTGTTGATTAGTTTTCTAGAACAGCAGCTCTGACAGTAGCGCAGCTGCAAATCACAGGGTTATATCAATGCACTCGCTCTAATACGTTATCGTTTCTATAGCAACAGCTCGTTCACAGGGACTTTTGCGTCACATAAACGGATTAAAAAAAAACCCATTGATGCGGTGAAGCGTTGTGTAACAGTCAGAGATGAACCTGTAACTTTAAGTTTTTCGCTTCTTTGCGGTTTCGTGGTAACATTTCAAGCTGTTTTTTTTTTTTTTTATTATTATTATTAATTTCGATTGAGATAAAAGAGAGGCTGGTGAGGGAACGACTGTTTATAGCTGCTATAACGTAAACGAAAACAGGAACTGACTTACTTTCTGGATGTTCCACAGCATGAAATGTGACTATATACTGATAAAAATGGTGTTCTTTAATAAATAAATAAATAAAAATTGTAATCATTGGCATGTTGCTGTGGTAAAAGAGGAATAAAACACTTTGGGACATGCTGTTATAGGAAAATAATCAACTTCATATACAGCAGCACGTAATCCGTGATTAATTAAGTAATAATTATTAATCGTCCGCTATTTCAAGCTGTATTCAGACTTGAGAGCAAAAGTTTGTGCACCCTCACTTGACATTTAATGTGTTTCATCTTTTATTTTAAGATATAACTTGATAGCAAAATGATATTTCCAGATGTGTGAAATTTTGACATTTTATTAGGTTTCCTGATGTTTAGTTTGGATCTCTATGTATTTTTCTGGTCATTTTTTTTCCATGTTTTGGTCATGTTTTTTTTTTTTTTCTTTCTTTCTTTTCCGGGTAAACAGTCTCCCTAAGCACTCTGATATCTTTCTGTCTTTTTCTCCAGCTTTGTGAAAAGTCAATCTTTTTTTTTGCTTCAGGGCATGTGAGAGCTGTTTTCCTGATTCTTATCTCACAGCAAAACCGCTCGAGAGTTTCAGCCTGTTTCCTTTTTCCTGCTTAAAGTCTTAGTGCTGTGTTTCAAGTCCTTAAAACACCTTAATGAAGATTATTTAAATAAATGAACTAGAACATGTCGGCAAGTGTGCAAACGTTTGAGCTTTGCTAATAAAATGAACAAGTGCCGTAATATTTAGGCTACGTTCTAACATGATTCTAGTCAGAAAACACTACTGACTGATTTTTTAAATTTTTTTATTATTGTAAACTGCATTATAGAGCTATATTGTATTTTCTGTAGTGTAAAGTTCTTCTTGGTTTCTTCTTCAGAAAGCAAAGGGAGTGCCAACATTTTTCCTTTAACTTTAACTATTAAAAATCTGGTGTGTAAGATGCATGATGAGGAATGACTATTTATTAATATGTGATTAATTTATTAGTAGTGATTTTTAAAATCTGGTTCGAAATCGTAAAAAAATTAAACGTATTGATTCAGCTCCACTGTGATTTTAATACTGGAGATTTTTTTTTTTACTGGTGATAGTTTGAAAAAATGTTACAGCTTATAGATAATGAAAATACATTTAAAGGTATTTTTCCACAATAATGTCATGTACTTTCTAACTGTGATTCATTTTTAAATAAAATGTTTGTTTTTTTTCTCTCCTGTCAGTACATTTTCTTGTTTTCTAGATAAATGGGACGCAGTAACCTGAAGTGACCACCAGGGGGAAACCACGAGCTGCTCTGATTTAGTGTTAACTATGAGTTATACAATCTATTCTGATAATAATATGTATTATTATATATAACTGGAAATGAAGGAATAATATCAGTATTGCTCAATGGAAAAAAAAATATATTTAACTGCATATTAATGAAAAGTTAAAAAAATGACAACTTTCTTGGCTACATGAGCAACCAATCACAGCGAGACGTGACCATCGTGGCCACATCACACATCAGCAGACCATTCCTTCCACACACACACACACACACACACACATACATATATAATATACACACACATACGTACATGTATAGAATTTTTTTGTTAAAATATTATTTAAAATTATTAACTTCCAGGTGAATCAATGACTCAATGAAATGCTCATTGTGTACAGATTTAAATGAATTTCTATTAGCTGAGTGCAGACTGTAGGTGTATCTGCTTTCTGATCTCGGATTGCGTAACAGCGAGGGCTCGGTGTGACTTCAGCCCATTGTCTTGGCTTTAGATAATCAGTTACAGACTCGCCACAGTAGCTGTATGGAAGCTGACGGGAATCTCGGTGGTCTTTCCTGCGCCCTGACTATTGTTGTGTGTAGCCTGAGGGATTGTGCTTATCCTCATCGCCGCTCTGTTCCTGTGATTCTTTGTGTGAGCTCTTTGTTAAGAAAAGTGCTTTGAGTTTAGAGGATTTTACACACTGTTTATCTAATTAAAATCACACCAGTTTCTAATTACTTATCTATGATTTCAGAACTGTACCTAGTTTAATTTTGTGTTTGGTTTGTTGATGGACACAAGCAGACTTAATTTTTTTAAAATAACTTCTTTTACATTTCTTTATTTTCTTCTATATTGCATTCTTCTTCTTCTTCTCGTTTTGGAATGACCTTAATAATACAAAAGCGGCAACTTTATTGTTATACTGCACAAAAAGTCGTTATAGTCCTCCAAAGATGAGGATAGTGGCAGATTAAAATTTAAAAAAGTGTATTTTGTTATGTGTATTAGTTGAACTCATCGTGTCTGTTCTAAGCAGCAGCTTATCAGATGATTTGTGTGATCAGTTACCTAATTTCATCATGATACATCATTTGGAGTTGTCAGTGTGATGATATGCAATTTTTTCTATGAAGTCCAAAATGATTATGGGCTTCATGTATGTCCAAATGGAAAATGAAAAGATTTTGAGCATCACATCGCAACCATTTCATTTCTCTATCGCGTTATAAAGGTTTTGTGATCTGCTGTTACACCTTGATCGCTCGTGCACCACAAGCCTGCGCACTGACAACATCAGACGCCTCGATAAAGTGCAGGCATGGAGGAGGACTGCAGGGATGATGCACCATTTGGGGCCGAAAGTTTCAGCCTCAGACGTGCTTTTTTTTTTTTTTTTCCCATTTATATCCCATTGATAACTTTTGTACACTTTTCTGGCCACGAGCTTCAGAATCACGGAGGTTGCAGTCTGACTGTCTGTACTTTAAAACTTTCAAACACATTGGGAATTTTAGAGCGTGGTACAGTCAGCGAACTGAAAAACGTACACGGATTCACGTCATTAAATTGTATTCATTGTAGAATCTCATGTATATATGATGACAGGCTACGGATAAACGTCAGCGGTTGGTCGTCAGCCATGGCAGTCAAATTGCCTCTTCCTGTGAAAGTAGGTGGTTTTTCAAATTTATTGACTAAACCTAAAGATCTGGCTTGTGAAAATAATAGCTAGCTACAACCATCTGTGGAAATTCTAATGAGCTCATTGATATATATTATAATATATATATATATATATATTATATTGATATAACAGGTTTGTAATGAGGACATTTTCAGAACTGCACCTATTTCAGAAACATGTTATGAATCAGTGAAGATACACAGACACACCCTTTTATTTCCATCCACTCATACCATATAATTATTATATACTGTACACCGATATTATAATGACGTTCAGGTGATTTGTGCACTAATTAGCACTTTATCGGGAGTCCTTCCCATCGAACCATCACGTTTTGATCAGGAAACGTGTGCACCTAGTGATGAGGTGTTTATGTGGAAATACAACTTACACCCAGCAGGTGCTTGTGTTGTGCGAACGGTTCAGTGACGCGATTTTCTCAATCTGTGAGCGAGCGATTGCTGAGGTGCTGATATGTTCAAGCATTTTTCATTTTCTATGCGCACAGTATAAAAGCAGCCGCGTTTCTTTTCACTGTACCTCCAGTTCTCTTTGCAGAACAGACGATCCTCACTGCCTGCGTCTCCCCATCCAGGATGATGTTCCCTCCACATTTTCTCCATCATTTCCCTTTTATTTCTTGTTTCGGTACAAAATAACGCCACGAAGTCACAAAATGATAGACAGCTCTAACCTTTATTTTAGTGAGAAAGCAGGATTAGGGGATCAGGTGAAAGATGGTGTAGTGTGTGTGAGCGCTGAGTGTGTGAGCGCTGAGTGTGTACACTCCCACTTTCCAACAATCAGCTGATCTCAAGCGATGAAATTCTTTAAGTGTGAGCGGGTCAGCATTTCTGAGATTTTGAACGTCGTGTAGCGTGCACTCTGCCTAAGTCTTATCTCAAAAGCTTTGTATCCCGTTGATGGGGTGTCTGTTACCTTTCGTACACTTTTCTGGCCACGAGCTTCAGAATCTTGAAGATTCCAATCTGATTGGCTGTCTGCACTTGTGTGCGCTGATTTCTGCTGGTTTCAACAAACGTTTGAACGCTGCAGTGTAATAAGCTTTTTCGAACATAATATAGTCACTGAACTGAACAAAAACCTTCACAAAATTCCTCCAAACAAAAGAGAGTTTTGTTTGAAGTAATTTAAAGGGAATCTTGCGTGTTTGCTGATTGCCTATTGAAATACGCCTGTGATTGGTCGTCTGCCATGTCAGTCAAATTGCCTGTTCTTGTGAGAGTTTGCAGTTCTTGTCCACGTTTATGGATGAAATGTACCAGACGCTAGAGGTCTGGCTTGTGAGACTCATAAAACTACACGATCTGTGATGTTTATTTAAAAAGAAAATAACAGTTTAACAGATAACCAGCATTAAAAAAAAAACAAATGTTGTCTGGAGTCAAATAAGCAACTATTATGGTACAGGTTTTAATTACATTATAATTATTTAATTAGGCCCATGGCATGTGGCGTTATTTAGCATCATTAATTAGGCTTTTATACCCGCGTAAGAAGGAGAATTTATTAACTGATTCATATTGATAATCTTTCTTTTATGGTGTTGGGTTCCTATCCCTATGATCACATTTCTCCTTACAGAAAACTTCACCATATCAACGATTGCACAAGTTTTTTTAATCCGTTTATGTGGAGCGTCTGTAGTACACGTCCGTGTGAATGAGCTGTTACTATAGAAACGATAACCTGTTAAAACGAACGCATAAATTATAAACCCTTGATTTATAGCTGCACTGCTGCCAGAGCTGCCGTTATAGAAAATGAATCAACACCTCCTGACCAATCAGAATCCAGAATTCAGCAGCGCTGTGGTATGAAGTATTTGTATTCACTCTGTAAGTGTGCACTACTTGACAGTACACGTGTTTGAAGTCAGAGGTCAAGAGGTGAAGAGGCGCTTCCATGATATCGATTTCACGGGGTTTGTGTAGAACAGCTGTCGTCGAGTCTGGACACTTAGTCATCAGCCTAGAAGTGGTTTGGGTCATTGTCATGCTAAAAGGTGAAATTCCTTTTCATCTTCAGCTCACTAGCAGACGCCTGAATGTTTTGCACTAAAATCGGCAGGTATTTGCAGCTATTCGTGATTCCCTCCGCCTTGATAAAAGCCCCAGTTCTGGCTGAAAAAGCAGCCCCAAAGCATGATGCTGCCACCACCGTGCTTCACCTTGGGTATGGTGTTCTTTTGGTAATGTGCTTTTTTGCACCAAACATACCTTATGGAATTGATCTCATCAGACCATAACACATTTTTCCACATGGTTTGTGGTGATTTAGTGATTAGCTTGGATGTTTTTTGTGAGAAAGGGTAAGGTGGTGCTGCGTTGTGTACTGTTGGTGCTGTGCGCGGCCATGTTGATTTGACGTCACTTGCTGAATTTGGAGTCGGATACACCTCCCCTACTTTCTGAGTAGGAATTCCGAGTTCTTTGCTTTTCCTAGTTGGAGGTCTGAAAATTTAAGCAGAACTTAGCATAACACTCAGTCATTACTGCTTAGCTAATAATTAACTACACCAATCATACTTACTGAGTAATTAACCAGTAGTTAATAATACTCAAATATATTTTGTGTGCTACAAGTGCTGTATGAAGTGTGATCCAGATCCGCTAGATTTTTTTTTCCGATAAAATAAAGCCATAATCATCTGTTCACGTATAGCTATTTCTTACGAAGATTTTCTAGAGGATTTAAATTGAATCCATTCCTTGAGGTTAGTTGAAAGGTGTTGTCTGTAATCTATAGTACATATCCGTGTTCAGTAATGTTGTCGGAAGGTGACTCTAGTAGTCATTACGATCAATTTGGGATAAGTGAGCTCTGTATAAATTACAACGATGTACACATGCTCATCAAATTAAAAATTCCATGCGTACGACACTCACCTACTTTTACTACACGCTGATTGTCTTGACTTTGTTGTTGTGGGTGTGGCCACGCTTGCTTATTCACAGATCACATGATCATAACATGAGTGTATGCTGTAGCTGTGCTGAGAAGTCCCTAACTTACCGTAAACTCCCGGAAGCATTGCTTTTCTCTGACACGTCTTTTATCTATATTTTAAACTAGGTTTTGTTTTTGGTTTCAGACTGAGACAATGATACTGAAGGACAAAAAAAAATACCTATACCTACAGGATATAATGCGATCTTTTCCAGCATGTCAATTCAGACTGGAGATATATTAGCTGCGGTTATTTCTACTGCTCATTTTACAGAATGTAAAATAAGATGTGAACTTTCCAGGTCCATGATGGATTCAGACTAAAATCCCAGATATACTGTGGTAATAATGACATTACTACAGCTCTCATAAAACTAATCCCATCTGAAGAGGGCTTATTTCACATACAAATCAGTGTGAAACCAATCCAGCATCCTTGTACACTTTGTTTTTTTGTTTTTTTTTTGCTCAAAACTTTCTCATGAAGACAGAGTAGTTTTTCTGGTTCGTCTGCACTGAAAAAAAGAAAGAGAAACGCCACGAACGCCACAAACACACACATACACACTCCCACAGGCACACACAAGCTCTTGCACCCGTGCCATATTATTTTCACTTCCAGACCAACCTTATGTGGCGTTTATCTATCGACAGTGATTAAGAGCTCGTGCAGTTGTTCCTCGTGCTCGCCCTTGAAACATGTCCAGACAAGAATAGTCTGGAAGGTCAGAGGTCAGGGACCGTTTTCAAATCCTGGTTCCCATGTGGCTTCGCGTGGCTCCATTTGTGTTGGTCTGGGATGGTGCTTATGAAGACCTCTGGTAGATGTAGATGCTGAGAAAACGACCAGAGGGGAGAAATTTCACAGGGCGGTGTTTCGGCCTGCTGTGAGGAGTCCTCTAAGAGGATAATCATCTCCACTGGAGGTGTGAAGAGCCCAGAAACTGCAGGGAGTGGGGTGTGGGATTGTTACACCTTTCCAGCCCTTTCTGAATTCTCTCTCTCTCTCTCTCTCACACACACACACACACACACACACACACACACACACACAAACATCCTCATGTTACTGGTCCTGGACTTTCCCAGACTAATCGTTGCACCATAACCGTTACCATGAGCTTATTTAGCATCTCGATAAACTCTCTCATGTTTACACACGGGCAGCTGAAGGATGGGTGAAACCACACACACACACACACACACACCATTCTGCATGTGTATGTGTAAACAGATTGGAAGCAGACAAGTGTGATGTGTTTGTGGATGTTCAAAAATCATGTTTGTGTACACTTAACCTTATTTTTAAGGTGGCAAATGTTTCCAATTTAACCGGGAAATTACTAAACACGGCAGAAAACAAATTATTGCAGGTGAGAAAATATTAAATGTAGGGAATATATTTAGTACTTATTTGCCTCAAGGTAATAATAATATTTCTATAGTAGCAGCTCGTTCACAGACGGTCCTCCACATAAACACATTAAAAAAGCTGTGTGTAATCGTTGATATGTAAAGTTTTCTGAAGGACACGCTTATTTAACATGTATAAAAGGAGTAACTTTACGTTTTCTAACATCTTCAGGACAGAGGAGTTTACGCTTCATGGTTTCCCAGTAACATGACAAGCTGCATTTTTTTTGTCTTGGTAACTTCAGGAGAGAGAGAAAAAAGAGAGGCTGATGAGGGAACGACTGTTTATAGCTGCTGTAACGTAAGTGAGAACAGGAACTAGTTTCATGAACAATAAATGTAACTATAAATGGATAAAAAAGTATGACGTGCTGTACTTTCATTAAAAAAAAATGTAATCGTCGGCAAATTGCTGTGTTATAACAGGAATAAAAGACTTCGGGACATGCTGTTATAGGAAACTAATCAACTTCAGGGTGGTAAACAGTGTATTAAAAAAAAATTTATATACACTAGCAAAATGTACAAAATTTAATTAAGTTTATTAACTTTATTAACTTCAAGGGAGAGAAAAAAGAGAGGCTGGTGAGGGACTGAGTGTTTATAGCTGCTGTAGCGTAAGTGAGAACAGGAACTAGTTTCATGAATATCAAATGTAACTATAAATGGATAACAGGACATGCTGTTATAGGAAACTAATCAACTTCAGGGTGGAAAACAACAGTGTATTTAAATTTTTTTTTTTAATTTTTTTTTTTTACAAAATTTACTGAACTTTATTAACTAAAAAGAGAGGCTGGTGAGGGACTGAGTGTTTATAGCTGCTGTAGCCTAAGGGAGAACAGCTTCCACAACATTAAACGTAACTATAAATGGATAAAAAAAAATGACGTGTCGTTCTGAAATCAATGAAAATTGTAACTGGTGGCAAATTGCTGTGGTGTAAGAGGAATAAAACACTTCAGGACATGCTGTTAAAAGGAAAATTAGCTAGTGTTGATTATTTTCCTATAACAGCATGACATGGAGTGTTTTATTCCTTACTTTTGAGCTGAGGCCCTGTGTTAACTCCACTTCTGCTCCATAATTGTGTTTTTCCTCCTGCCAGTGTCGCCTTTGTCGTGATCATGAGGATTCATTAGCAGTAATTAAAAGATATTGAACAGTTAGAGGTTTTGGACTGAGCAGTGTGTGATGTGGATTAGATTAGCTGTGGGGTGTTTTGGAGGGAAACCCCACGGTGTGTGTTGAAGGGTGTTAAAAAAAAAAAAACCCCACTGAGGCCATAAGTGACAGTTTTTTTCACCCCCACCCTTCTTCCACTCTTTAACCGACGGAGCGCGTGCTGCTGGAACAGGTCTGCTTCATTATTTAACGGCTGTTCAAACAACAATAGAGCTGTTTCGGTTTGAGCAGAAACTCATGCAAATTTAATGATGCAGCGTGTAGAACGACGTCTCAGTGCCATCAGCAGAAATATTTTTTCTGTAAACAGCTTTATTTATTGCACGTCATATACTGAATATAGTAGACAACAACTGAAGAGATGAAGAGACTTTACCTTTTAACACATAAAGACTGCATTATTTGCTGCAAAACGCAGATTTCAAAAGTATTGGCACCCACACCATAATCACCATCTGCTCAAGCTTCCACTCTAGCGAATACCAGCACTGATTCAGCACAATGTTTCAACAGGGTTCAAACCCACAGACGGAGATGAAGTTGCCGATGAAGTTTCGAACAAAAGACGAGGAATTTTGTTAGAGGAAACGTTGCAGTGTAAATTCTACAATTGCTTGAGTGAAATTTTCATTGTTTTCATTGTTTGTTATTCAGTGATTTTTGCCTGTTCACTTGAAGGGTGCCAATAATTCTGGAGTTGACTCTAAATTGCACACAATAAATTAAACAATAAATCACATGCAATTAACGATACCATGATGCAATATAGTTTTATGTGAATGCAATATTTATTTAAACATTTTTATAATATTTAAATATTGTTTAGTTCTCCAAACCACTGGTTTTAAAATTATTGGCACCCTTCTTTCTTTGGTTGTTTTATGGACTGCCCTCATTAAGACCATATGCATTTGATTACAGATAAAATTGAAGAGAAAATATATATATTAGAATGATTTCAATAAAGGGGGTACGGTGGCTTAGTGGTTAACACTGTTAACTCACACCTCCGGGGTTGGGGGTTTGATTCCCGCTTCCACCCTGTGTGTGCGGAGCTTGCGTGTTCTGCCCGTGCTTCAGGGGTTTCCTCCTCCGGTCCAAAGACCTGCGTTGTAGGCTGCGTGGCATTTCCCAATTGTCTGTAGTATGTGAGTGCCTTGTGATGGGCGTGCCTTGTGCTCCGAGTTCCCTGGGATAGGCTCCAGGTTACCCCGCGACCCTATGTAGGATAAGCAGTACAGAAAACGGATGGATGGATTTTAATAGAGGCAAAGTACTTATTCCAATTGCTTCAGTGGGAATTATAAATCATTGTTTGGAGAGGTGCCAATAAATTTGAAACAGACTACATTACATATATATTACGTGACATACATGCCAAATAAAACCCAAATGGAATAGGGCACAGTGTACTCTCAGATGTACCTTTTTCTACAGTCCACTCCAAAAAATATTGGCACCCTTCCTCCAATTGACAATTTAATAATAAAAAATAATAATAATAATAACATATGCAATTAAAGATATTGTGATGTTGCAATATTTATTTAAACATAAGGAATTTTCTTAAGTACTACATCTTCTATTCTCCAAACTACTGCTTTCAAAATTATTGGCACCCCTGCATTAATATTTGGAGAAGCCTCCCTTTATTTCTAGTTGTTTTATAATTTTTTTTTTTTTTGGCACCCTTTATCAAAATGAGCAAAAAATTAATATATAAGTTGAAAAACACATACAATTAACGATACTCTGATGCTGTATCGTTTTAAGTTAGTGTAATTTTTATTTAAACATAAACATGTAGTACATTTTTTTACTCTCCAAACCACCGGTTTCAAAATTATTGGTGCCCCTGCAATAATATTTGGTTTATTTATATTTCTAGTTTATATATATATATATATATATTTGAATTTCTTGAATTTCCCTTTGGGTGTCTCTCTATCGAGCTATCTTGCTAGCCAGTGTTTCAGACCATATGCATTTGATTATGGTTTAAATGTGGAACCATATATGTTTCTGAGAAAAATACAATATTATCTAAAACCCTTTTTGTTTTGTTTGTTTGTTTGTTTGTCTGTTTTTATGAGAATGATTATAATAGAGGCAAAGCTGAGCAGTTTCTTCCTTTTTTTTTTTTTTTTTTTTTTTTTTTTGAGTGGAAAATTTCATTCACTGTATTGCAGGGTGCCAATACTTATGAAACAACAATACCAGCCAAATGGAGCGCGGGTTAATCAGCTCACACCTGCTTGGTTGTACAGGAAATCACATCGTGTTTTTTTGCGAGTGAACTCGGTCCAAGTCCGTGTTCCACGGAGCCCACGTGGGAGCTTTAAAGGACGGAGCGGCATCTCATATGTCCGCCTCATGTTTCTGATTCAGCTGCTGCACCTCAGGAGGTCACTGTATTTAAGAGGCTCACTGCTGTGCTTTTGAAAAAAAAAAAAAATCCATCCCCCACAAGTCTCCGAATTACAGAGCCTGCTTTCAAGCTGCCATCACAGCACACACACTTAACACACACATTAGCTTGGGATTTGAATTTTGGCTTCGAGCTCTGATTGTAAACGGATCATCGTCCTGTTGACTGAAGTGTGCCGAAACTCAGAGACAGGTGTTCGTCCTGCCTTCTCATGGGAACGTGGCTGTGTTTAACAACAAGTCTTTTATTTGGCCCTAAAGCACTTTTCCCCCACAACACACAACCATTTTTCTGTCTCTCTCTGGAACTCTATATCACTTTAGTTATTAGTCTTGGACACCTTATAAACTTCCCTAAGTCGTTTTTTTTTTTTTTCCAGGAATATTTCCTCTAATTCACTTTCCCAACCCTGAGCCTCAGCTGAAGCAGTGATTCTGAATCATTTATCAGATAAGATTGCCTAGTGGCGAAGAGAAAGAGGAAATAGTTTTTTCCTTAAAAAAAAAAAAAGTGATGTCCTGAAAGTTAAAGGTGGCTTCAGTCATTTTAATATCAGAGTTTGGCAGGAGATGTTTATAAAATACTGTAAAATTACCACAAAAAAAAAAAATCTGCTTCTTTCAAACCCTATATACTGATCCAAAATCCACTACATATATTGTCTTTTTTAAATGTAACATCATACCAGTATTTAAAAAAAACACTACTGTTTTCTGAATGATGTATAAAGGTGCTAAAAAAAAAAAGTCTCATATTGTTACAGATATTGTCATAAATAATCTTTAGCTACATGTATATGAGAATAAATATGACAAATCCCCCCATCACACACACTTTAAAGTGCAAAGCTAACGTGGCTGCTAGGGCATGCTGGGAACTTTTAGGATGTGTTGGCCGTGTGTTTGTTTGTGATGACCTGAGGTTCACTGTGGTATAGGATTTAGAAAAATAATCAATGACGCAGTGGTGTGATGAAGCAGATTTCCTGGAACAGCATGACCTGGAGTGTTTTATTTCGTCTTATACCACAGCAGCTTGCTAATGATTACAGCTCTTATTATTGAAGAATGGCACATCATAATGTTTATTTGTTTATAGTTACAGTTAATGTTAAAAAAAAAAAATCAACAGCTGACCAATCAGAATTGGGAATTCAACAGCACTCTGGTGTAAGTATAATAAATCAGGTCAAGGAGGCACTTTCTGTTTGCTTGTCAGTCATGGCGCATGTTTATTCCGAAAGCTCCGCCTCTTGCACCAGGACTCAGGTGCTGTAACCTAAGCAGGGGGCGTGGCTTTGGGGGTTTGTATTTGTTTGAATTTTCTGCTGACGTTTCAAAACAGCTAAATTTTTAACTTCATGCAATGAAACATTTAACAGTGAAAAAAGGGTTTTATTTATTCATCTGGTTTATTATTATAATAAAGTCATTAAACATTCATTATCATTGAACAGAGCCGCATCTGACACCTCTAGACATCTGAGTTCGAGGAAGCGGATGTTCGTGCAGTCACACGGCGTTTGTCTTGGCGCACGTACTGTGTACACACAAATGAAGCGTGTGTTCTTCCAGTCAGACCGGCTCCTTCTCCCGGGCTGTGTGAAGGGGAAAAAAGGCTTGTCGAGCCGGTCAGGTGAGCAGAGACTGATTAGAAACACTCTTCACTACTAACCAGTGTGTGTGTGATGGGTGTTTTTCATTATCCCTACACACACACACACGCACACACACTTGCCTCAAGGTTACCAGAGTGCAATCTCATCTCATGTGGCCTGGAATAATAAATATAAGGAATAACAGAGAGCCATGAGAGCCGTCACAAGGAAACGTGAGAGTTACTGGAAAATCAGATTTGTTTTGTTCAACGCATGACTTCATATACCAATAACAACAACATCAGCAACAACGATTTTTTCCTTTTTTTTTTTTTTCCACAATTCGAATTCTGGTTTCATTACTAATAATTGTTTTTTCCGACTCTTTATTCCAAACAGAACTAATGTCAAGTGAGTGAAAACAGCAGAGAAGTCTTGATTTATTTACTTTCTAATGAGTTCCTTTTGGTCTCTGATTGCTGCATTTGTCTGGATTTCACCAGCGTGATTATATAAATATATAAAGTTTTTTTATTTTTTTTTTGTAAGAAAGCAGATGACAATGCAGATGCTGCATTTTTTTTTTAATCCAGAAATTCCTCACTGTGGTTTTAAAATAGGTAGCGTAAGTGACATGCAGGCTCATGACTTCTCGGAAAACTAAACTGGAAGACGTGCTCCTTGTGAAAAAAAAAAAAAAAAAAAAAAAAAAAAAACACAGGAAAATTTAACAAGTCCGTGATTTGAATTACGAAAATTGGTCCGGATAAGTTTAGGTTTTATTGAAATGAGTCTGTTCGTCTTCACTCACACGTCAGTTAATCGACTTGTTCTCGAGTTAACAGTAGAAACTTCAAAGCTTTTGTTTTTTGCTCTGACGGGTGCCATTTCTTTTTCTCACTGCTAAAACAGCAGGGTGACTTGACTTAAGATGAAAGATTAAAGGACATGTCATTTGTTTTTGAAAGTATGCGACTGTCCCACATGTTTCACATACGTGGCGTTAAATTTACACCGTAATCACAGAGAACACAAATCTCCCCAGAGCATGAAGTAAACATGTCGCTTTATTGAATTCAACTTTATTTATTTATTATTATTATTTTTTATCATTTATCATTTTAAACATTGAATCCAAGAAAACATGCATTTAACTATTTACACATAGTTCAAGCAACAGTCTTTTTTTTTTTTTTTTTTTTGCATTTTGCTCTTAAACGAATAACAGGTATGACTTTTAGCATAGAATTAGCAAATACACAAAAATGTAGTTAACTAGCATCCATGCTAATAGCATGACGACGTTAAGGATATTGTAGTGACTTACAAACAATGTTATTTTCACAAATGAATATTTTACCTTCAGTGTGTAATTTGGTAAACAATTTTGTACGTCACAGTATCACAGAAATTAAAGACGAAAGGATGCGAGAACTTATTTTTTCTTCTTCCCGCGATCTTCAGGAAATTCTGATGATGCAACATTGTGTTGAACATGTGACTTGTGGTAGAATGCAGATATTTCGTAGCTCTGAATGTGTTTTAAACTAAACTAAAATGTAGATTTTTCATAACTTGTAGCGGGCAACTCTTGGAAAAGGTTTTCTCAGGCATGAGATGTAGAATCGATTCTCACATTATTGCAAAAATAAAACGTTTTCTGAAGTATTTTAATGATTACGTTTCAAGGAGACGTGTAGTTAATGATTTAAGTTATTTATCTGACACATGCACGTTGTGAACGAAACCTGTATTTAAACATAACCTTTTAACCTTTACTTTACATACAGCTTTATAAACATAATATCTGTGAGAGAGAAATAGTACCACAGTCGTAGAATGATCTATATAGATTTAGGTGTTTGGGTCAAATGTTTCATTTTTCCATTTCTAAAACAAATTTAAACTTTCATTGCTTGTGTATGAACGGATTCGGGGGCGGAGCTTCATCCGAGCTCAATGTATGATGTCACAAAATAAGCTTCGATTACGTCTGAGATCAGAATACGATGATGCGGCATCCGGAAACCTTCATGCTAAGCTGGCTGGCTGGTAAACCTAGCTAGTTACAGTGCTAAACAACATCATGGTTGCTATGGTAATATCCTATTTTGACAGATGTCGCTGCTGTTAAATAAATCAGTCTGAAAATGATTAATCAATAATCAGTACACATTCTGAAATCTCACTCTGGTCAAGTTGTGACACATACAATTTGTCGCTAATTTACTAGCAGTTAGTTTAGCTAGTAAAATAGCAGCTAGCTGAGTTAGCTAATGCTAGTGGTATAGTGAAATACGTTTCATATTTATGTACATTTATCAAGATAGATCATATTACGCAATTTATTACTGTACACTGGTTGTATTTAATGGTTTAAAATGACATTTTCAGGGAAAATTAGTGACTGAATACGTGCTGTGCTGAAGGTTTGTTTCTTAAGCGCCGCATTCCACATTGTCTGTAGTTTTGGTGTAAAATATCAGCAATGTTGAGACAGAAACATGATAAAACAAAAGAGCCTTGCTGTTTAATAAGCTGGCTGTAAGAGGAGATACTTCCTGGAATGTTAACATGGAATATTGCATAACTAAACTGGAGAGCTGGCGCTCATCCCGCAGTTATACAAACATGCTGGAAAAGGGAAAGTTGGAGTTTTGATGGCTTAGTGGTGTTGACTCTTTCGGCAGAGGGTTTAGTGCCAAGTTGATCCTATTTCTGCTGTAAAATGCTAAGAGAAGCTGTTCCGTTTAGCTTTAGTTCATTTCTAGCGTTGCTAGGTGTTGCTACTTTGTACCCAGAGAAACGGAGAGGGTTAACAGAATGGCCAGTGAAAAAGTTCACAGTTCTTTGCTATGCCATGTGGTGCGCTTCGCTGTGCTTCAGGCATCAAGCCAAGTCACCTTTATTTATATGGCACATTTAAAAGACAACAAGTGTCAGCCGAAGTGCTGTACATCATCTCGACTGAATCTAAACAATGAAATACGAGACAAATAAAATGAGATAAAAAAAAATGAATAAAGAGAATAAACCTAAAGCAGTAAATCAAAGGAGAAATAAAAACATTAAAAGACAAAACCACAGATAAAAGACAGGACAAAAACAGAAGACCTGATACTACAGATCTTCAAAAACCTGGGAAAATTTCTAGATTGGATTTAAAAATGTCCATGGTAGGGGATGTCTTTATGAAAAAGATATGCAGTTCCACAATCTCGGAGCTGCGTCAGAAAGGGCCTGGTCACCTCTGAACTTCTTCTGAATCCGAGGAACGGTTAAAAGTAGCAGATTAGATGATCTGAAAGCTCTGGAGGTATTCTGAAGACAAAGGAGATCAGAGATATAACTCGGTGCCAAGCCATGCAGAGATTTAAAAACAAATAACAAGACCTTGTACTATATTCTGTACCTGACTGGCAGCCAGTGAAGGAAGGTCACTGAAGACAGGAGAGAGGTTCCTCTTTTTGGTGCTGGTCAGGAGCCGAACAGTCTCCAGATCATTAAATGACAGGATAATTTGGTTAGAGTTTATCTGCTTGTCAAATTTCAAGTCGAAAATAACAACAAGCTTTTTTTATGCTTTGCTTTGTTGGCAGTTTTGATAATTATAATGTGACAACTTGGAGATTCTGCTCAGACATTTTTCTCAGATTCAGCAATTAGTTTCTATGGCAACACGCACAATACTTAGCAATACATAAGGAACAAACGGTTTGTCATGCTGCTGTAGGAAAATAATCAGTGACAGGACGGTGTGATGCGGCCTGACATGCTAAAGTATTTTATACCTCTTATACCACACCAGTTTGCCAACAATTACCATTTTTATTATTAAAGAAGAAGTAGGGGGTAGCGTTGTCGCCTCACAGCTCCAGGGACCCAAATTACCAAACATGCTGTCCCAAATTACCAAACACGCTGTCCCAAATTACCAAACACGCGGAGCCAAATTACCAAACCCATTAACCCAAATTACGAAACACGCCGTCCCAAATTACCAAACACACTGTCCCAAATTACCAAACGCGCTGTCCCAAATTACCAAACGCGCTGTCCCAAATTACCAAATGCGCTGACAAAATGACCAAACACGCTGTCCCAAATTACCAAATGCGCTGACAAAATGACCAAACACGCTGTCCCAAATTACCAAACTCTCTGACCCAATTTACCAAACTCTCTGACCCAAATTACCAAACTCTCTGACCCAATTTACCAAACACACTGACCCAAATCACCAAACACGCTGTGCCAGATTATCAAATACGCTGTCCCAAAACAAGACTCCATGTACCAAAGGTCTACTTGGAATCTTTTCTGCAATTGTTCCACCTAGAACCTTTAGGAAGGAAAAGTGCTAACAGATTCCTTTGTTTTTAAAATGTAAACGTTAAAGACATAGTTTAATAAAATATTCTTGTGTTTTCCCAGAATGTTGCTTCAGAATTAATGGGAAAAGTCTGTGATGTTTCAGGGCCAGTGAACGCTGAGCTCATCACACTTCAGATTCATTATCCCAGACTAATGACAGTGAGTACACAAGGCTGGATTCACCACCTTTTCTCTTCTCGTGGGATCCCGCTGGTTACTGTTAGCATCTTGTCCTCACTTGTCACTGTATGATTGTGCCAAAGTCACCCTGAGTCACATCAGCGTGTGTGAGAAAAGCACCACCCATCCATTCCCAGACGCTCCGTCAGGATCAGACTTATCACAGCTCCTGCATGTAAATCAGCTGTGTTTAATACACCGTTAGCGATATTAATCATATTATACACTTATCCCATTGATCACAAATGGCTCTGAGACTCTCAATTATTAGAGCAAAAAAAACATTTTACAGTATATATCATGTGATAAACTGCACCTCTTTCATGTTGACTAAGTCCTCAGTTGCTCAACCTGCTGTTACCCAATGTCAAGCTGTATGTGCGGGATGACACACAGACACACACACACACACACACACACACAGCTCAATGGTCATGCAGATACTCTCACAATAACCAATCCAATCAGGCCGTGATGAGACGGGGAAGATAACGGCACGACTCCTGCCATGTAATGACACTCAGATTGGAGCTTTGAAGTGATTATCAACTCATCAGGTTTGTGTCAAAAGCTGCTGTTTGCAGGGTCAGAAGTCAACACATCACTTTAATAGCTGAAACAGAGTCAAGCAATCAGTTATACAATTACATATAACTCAAATTATAATGTCATGTCATAAAAACAAAATTAATAAATAACAAAACTGCCCATGCATCTTTTTTTAAGTTTAGAAATTAAGGGGCTGAATGCAACATCAAGTCATGAATGGATTAGCACTGTCCTGTATGCTATAAACAAACAAACAAACAAACAAATATACATTTAAAAAAAAGGAATTTCAAGGTTAAAATGAAAGAGTTTTGAAATTTGTTTTAAAATGTGTTTTATCAGTAGTGTTGGGCAATGACTAATATTCTGACAGATGTATTAAACTTTATGAATAAATCTAAAAACTAAAAAGAAACCATTGTTTGAAAATTAAAGTATTTTGAAATGATCAACTAGAAATACATAAAATTACTCCTAGCATTTTAAAAAAAATAATCAAAGTAAATTTTGCTGATGTGTATTTAAGTATCGTGCTATAAAAGTGGAGTTACTGTTACCACTCTGACGCTGATTATTGTCCTACAACAGCACATCCCGAAGTGTTTTATTCCTCTTATACCACAGCAACTTGCTAACGGTTGCAATTTTTATTCATGAACGTACAACACGCCATACTTTTGATCTATTTATAGTTACATTTAATGTTCATGAAACAAGTTACTTCCTGTTCTCACTTACGTTACAGCAGCTATAAACTGTCGTTCCTTCACCAGCCTCTCTTTTTCTCTTTCTCTTTAAGTTAATAAGACAAAAAAAAAAACAAAAAAAAAAAAACGCAGCTTGTCATGTTACCTAGAAACCACAAAGAAGCGTAAACTCCTCTGCCGTGAAGATGTCAAAGAACTTACTGACTGTTACAAAGCGCTGACACTGGAGACTCCTTCCTTAAATGTTAAATAAACGCCTTCTTACAGAAAACTTTTGAAGTGACGCGTCCTCTATACAAGTCCCTGGGAATGAGCTGTTGCTATAGAAACGATAGCGTTTTAGAACGAGCGCGTTAACATGAACCTGCACTATTGTCAGAGCTGCTGTTGTGGAAATTAATCAGCACCTCCTGACCAATCAGAATCCAGAATTCGGTAAGTATTTAATGCAGTAATGAATGCCTTTTTATTTATTGTATTATTACAGCAGAGATTTCTGTGCATCTTGAGTGCAAATTCTGACAGCTGCTATTACACACACACCCACACACACACACACACACTCACACACTCACACACACACTCTGTGAACTGAAAACATAACAGTTTACAAACTGCACTCATCGAAACTGGGGATAAGTCGCTGATGCTTGGCGGTTACAGGAGTGAAGCATCGTTACTGCCTGAGGGCAAATCCAGAGACAGCAGCTGGGAGACTTCGCTGTGACACGTCACGTCACGAAACCCGGATTACAGAGCAGATTTGCTGTTCTTCTGAAATGCACATCCAACATGTTATTTTATATCACTTATTAATAAGATCTAATCTTTTGCATACAAAGAAATACGAACTCGAATGAAAAGTTGCACAGTAAACAAACCTGTCTCTCCCGCCTCTGTTCAGTTTCTGTTTTTCCTGATCTGTTGCATCTGAGTTCTCATAAAGGACGTGATTATTATCTGTAAAGATCTATCCGAGCGCCCAGAAGTCTACAAATAAACATCTCTGAACAGCGACGATAAAAATTAGGATTATATTATATTCCTCAGTTTTCCCATGAGAAAAATATACTATAGATAACATCATCTTCTAGACGTATGAGAAGAAATTAAGACCTACAGTAAACACTCAAAGGCAAAAGTTTGCATCCCCCGAGAAAAGCATTTCACATTAACTAACTTTATTTACTGCAGTAATTAACATTAGCAAACGTTAATCTTAGCGTGGGTGACATTAACAGCGTAACAAAGTTAGCTGACAAGTGCATTAATTGGTGTTTGTTTAAATGTTAACGTTAAACTACACCTGCAGTGAGTAATTTATTCAGACTATGATTAATATAGGTTTATATAAATGTGCATAAGTTAAATGACAGCATGTTCCTTGATGTTAATTACTTCCTGAACTCTGGAGCTGCTTTTCAGGCTCACTTCTGCATTTTGCCAGTTAACAACCGCAAACGTTCATTAAGGTGTTGTTAGTTTCATGTTGCTTGGGATTACTTTTAATCAGTGATGGCGTGAACGTTGGTTAATGCACGTGTTGATGATTCTGCTTATTTGGTTTATTGTTAAAAAAAAAAAAAAAAACATTAATTAATTACGAGTGTTAGTTTCTTTGCTAAGTTAGTTCTGTTATGTTCGTTCTTCTTTGTTACTGATGATGTATGAATGATAAAAATGTACAGTTTGTTTATGCGAACATTAAATAATATCTGTTAGGGGAACCTTAATATAAAACTTTATCTAGAAAAGTCCATTTTCGTAATTGGCACGAGCATACAAAGGCTGCTGAGAGAAAAACATGAATCATTTTGTTTATATTTGATGATGAAAGATCGTCTCTGAAACCCAATACCTGAAACGGCTTTTAGTACGGGTGCGCAAACTTTTGCACTCAACCGTACCTCCTTTTAGCAATTCTAAAACCGTTACTTAGTTTTTGGATTTGTTGTAGTTTTTAATATATTTTATACCACAGCGCTGCTTAATCCTGGACTGTGATTGGTCAGGAGGTGTTGATTAGTTTTCTAGAACAGCAGCTCTGACAGTAGCGCAGCTGCAAACCACAGGGTTATATCAATGCGCTCGTTTTAATACGTTATCGTTTCTATAGTAACAGCTCGTTCACAGACGGACGCGCCACAAAAACGTGTGTAACCGCTGACATGGTGAAGTTTTCTGTAAGGAGATGTTTATTTATTTAACATTTATGGAAGGAGTCTCTGACGTCGTTGCGGTTTCTTGATATTTTGTGTCAAAATTTTATTTAATAATTAAAGAGAGAGAATTTGGGCGGTTAAGTCTAAGACATTATTATTATTATTATTATTATTATTATTATTATTATTATCATCTGTGCATTCAGGGTTGAGTCATGTGTATGAAAGGAGGTGGCCCGTTTATCAGGTTTATCTACCATATAGTTTTGTGCATGTGTGTGTGTGTGTGTGTGAAATATTTATTAATATTAATAAGATATAATGGTCTCTCAGAGCTTTTTTCAACTGCACATTGGTAAGAATAATAATACACTTAGATAGATAGATAGATAGATAGATAGATAGATAGATAGATAGATAGATAGATAGATAGATAGATAGATAAAATACAGCTACAAGTATCTATTAAACAAAACATGTCACTTTGTAAGCATAAAATTACTGATTGTTCCACTGAATAAAGTATTGGCACCCCTATACCCCCATCCATCAATCCTCAGGCACAGTACAGAACAGATATTATTTAGTGGGTGGTTTATTCTCAGTACAGCACTGACATGGTGTGTGTTTGTATGTGTGTGTGTGTGTGTGTGTGTGTGTGTGGAGCATCAGTAATTATACACATACAAATTGACCTATATGCTAGCTGAATCTGATAAAACAATGCCTATTATTTTGTTTACACAAGTGTGTTACATGATGATGTCTGTAGCCAGTGATGAGTGTATGGGGTGCATGGTGTGTGTGTGTGTGTGTGTGAGAGAGAGAGAGATTGATGGGATGAGTGACACACGCTTCAGTTTCCTCCCGTCGGGCCTGATGCGGGATGACATCAGTGAAACTCGGAGAGTCTGAAACTGGCAGAGGTCCAGAGAAAGCGCTGCACTATTTAGCTTGAGTCCTGGGAAAGGAGGCGAACAAAGAGGTGAGTAACCGTCCCTCAAACCACAAAGCGAGAGGAACACCTCACAGCTCCTGGGAACCTGAACCTGTCAGGCCTGGTCCCTGTTGCACAATATGAAGTGTGCAGTATCATGACAGGTGTGTATGTGTGTGTATGTGTGAGAGAGAGAGAGAGAGAGAGAGAGAATATCTGAACACAAGATCTTATTAACCTTTAATGGTAAACAATAATAAAATGAAGCCGAGGGCTTCAATCACTGCATGAATGCAAATTTTTACTGCAAAATTCATTCACGTTCATTCAAATGTGTGATGTGGTGAAGGCTTTTCTAAAGATCTGCTCTGCCTCTGAGTCATTTCATCGCTCCAGCGCGCACTGTGCCGTGATAATGAGACCTATTTTACATGAGACAATAGCCTTTCATATAGTTAAACATATCTGAATAGGACATGCTCTCTCTCTCTCTCTCTATGTGTGTGTGTGTGTGTGTTTGTTCTCTTTACACACTAATCTGTACCAGGAACAGCCTGAAAGAAGTTACACCAAGAAAGATTCACAGGTAATGTGATACACTGCAGTGTGATGCAACGCCGTGTGAGTTATTATTGTGCAAGCAGTTTGATTTCTGTTCAATTTCACTCGCTGCACATCCTGTGCGTCAGGGAAATGGCCACAGAAACCAGCTGTCAGTCAGTGCACCTCATATTTCAACCTCTTCCCTCTGGCATGAGCTGAACTTTTGTCTGAGCAGCACTTTAACTGCTAAAGAGTGTATGGTAAACTCTATGGTAACTCAAATAACTACTACAAATGTTTGCAAAAGTTAATCTTTTTTCCAGTCTTTACCTGTCCCGGTTCGGTGTCCACTGTAGCCTCTTGGGTGGACAGGAGTAGAACCAGATGTGGTCTTCTAGCTATTGAAGCTTATTTGCCACAAGGTTTGATGTATTGTGTGTTCTGAGATGCCTTTCTGCTCACCACGGTTGTAAAGAGTGGTTATTTGAGTTACTGTAGCCTTCCTGTCGGCTCGAACCAGTCTGGCCATTCTCCTCTGACCTCTCTCATCAACAGCTTCTATAGTAACAACGTACACAGGGATTGTATGGCGGACAGTCTAAATAATCTAAGCCTAATAAGAAACACGTTTGGAAAAAAAAAAACATGCTGTAATTCACCAAAGAGAAGTGTGTAGTCGTCAATGTGGTGAAGGTTTCTGTAAGGAGACCTTTGTTTAACATTTATGAAGGAGTCTCCAGTGTCAGAGGTAAAGTTTGAAGTTTTTCAAAGAGGAAAAAAAGAGAGGCTGGTGAGGGAACGAGTGTTTATAGCTGCTATAACGTAAGTGAGAACAGGAACTAACTTGTTTTGTGGATGTTCCACAGCATTAAATGTAACTATAAATGGATAAAGAGTGGCATTTAGTTTATTAATAAATAATAAACGTAGTCAGTCATTGCTAAATTGCTGTGGTATAACTAATTAATATATACTAAAGGAAATTTAGGAAATTGTTGGGAGGAGAAATATTGTGGAGAAACTGCACAATCGCTACATATTAGAGAGAAACCTTTTCAGTTTTTATTTAACCCTTAACAGTGGATTTATTTTTTTTTTAGCCATTTAAAGCTACTAAATATTACAAAATAGGATTAAAACTTGCAGATGTTTGTCATGTGAAAGAAACACAGTGCATGTGATGTCATTTTTACTTCATTTTATTAGAACATCTCACAAAACACTGTTAAGACGTCCAGAGTGAATGCAAAAAAAAAAAATAACAACAAAAATAAAGGCAAATAAATGAATGAATGAACCAGTGAAAGCCAGAATGTCATGCATACATATGTCTGTGTGTGTCTTGTGTGTGTGTGTAGTGAAAATAAGAAGTCCTTCTTGCCTATGGCATTAAATTCGACTGTTTAGAATAAACAGCGTTATAAAGTTGTCTTCCACAAGAAGCATAAGGTTTAGTGTTTTTGCAAAAACAGCACTATTTTACATTATCATATCACATGTACACACACTGGAGTCAAACGAATCAATGCAGTGTCTCAGAGATAAAGAGTGCAAGCAACGTAAACAAACCAGAGATCCAGAACAAGGCACCTGTGTGTCTATGTGTGTGTATATGTGTGTGTATTTGGTGCTTAACTGTATTGGTGTTAACTGTTAATTGCAAATGCATAAACATGACGTAAAGACCGAGTGGGTCTTATATAGTAATAACGAGTAAAGATCTGAACATCCCTGTGCCGGAGGAGAACTCCCCCATTGGCCTGAGATTAATTTGCAACACAATGGCCACACTGGAGATGCTGCTTGGCTGAACAAACTCAATCCCGTTCTCGTGAAGTCGCCTCTTAATTGTTCAAAAGGAGCTGTCAGGAACACGGGTCACTCTGTAGCTCGCATATGAAAAGTCCCGTCTGACAACGTAGCACTGACCACAAAGAGCGTCCGAGTTTAACCCTTTCAGCTCCTCACACCATGCTGCAGGCTTTCTACCCTCCCACATAATGCAAATTCCCATCATTTACATACTGTAGGTGCTGTTTTTACTGTAATCCTGAGAATGATGTTTCCTCCTGGATTATATTTTTAATACACCACAGTGCTGGTTATAAGCTGTTCAGTCACTTCGTATAACAATGTTTTTGGCTGTAGTTCAATTTATATTAACGTGCTCGCGCTAATATATTATCGTTTTCGTTATGAGGTGGAGTTTTTTGTAAGGGGATGTCTAGTTAATATTTACGGAAGGAGTCTCCAGTGTCAGTGCTTTGAAACATCTTTGGGAGTTCTCGCTTTTTTTTTTTGGGTTCTTGCTAAAATGAAAAGTGTTTATAAAGTGTTTTTGGTCTAAAAAAGAGACTCTGGCGAGGGAACGACTGTTTATCGCTGCTATAATGTAAATAAGAACAGGAACTAATTTGTTTAGCTGACACTCCACAACTTTAAATGGATAAAGAGTACAATGTTTTGTTCTTCCAATCGAAAGGACATTGCCGAGGTATAAGAGGAATAAATCCCTTCAGGAAGTGCTGTTACAGGAAAATAATCAACCGCACCACCCCAACACAGTGCTTCCCCTGTTGAATTTCCGGCTCTGTTTATTTGCTCACACTCATTATCTGTTGTCTCATGTCACATCATGACGTAACGATTCCTGGTGCATCATGTGAAATGTTCTGCAATCCAAAACGCTGAGATCATAACACATCTCGTGTCCGAAAACGTCCAAAGTAATAAATAACAAATTACACACCAGTGCACGCTTTGACCCACAGGATCAGATGAAGCAGAAGAATTTCTTCCAGCTGCATTTCGAAAAAGCTTTAGCGCGCCTGTCTGACAGTCTCATCTTCTTGGCCTTCCGGGCCTTGTGTTTGATGGCTGCGAAAATGGCGGCGTCAAAAGCCTCCTTCAGGTTCTTCTGCGTCAGAGCCGAGCACTCCACGTACTCCGTAGCCCGGATCTTCTCGGCCAGGCTCCGAGCCCGAGAACTGAGCACGGGCTTCACCTTGTACCGGTCCAGGTCTATCAGAACGTTGACGTCCAGCAGGAGGTCCGACTGAGTCCCGACCAGGATGATGGGAGACGTCGGGTTGCATGAACGGATCTCTGGGATCCATTTCTTCGTGATGTTTTGGAAGGACGTCGGGTTGACGACGCTGAAGCATAGCAGGAAGACGTCCGTGTGGGCGTACGACAGCGAGCGGAAGCCGTCAAACTCCTCCTGAAACACAGAAGATGCAGAGATAAGAAAGAACTCCAAGCATTCGTTTACACAGCGATACTCATGAGGCGTTTTTCCATTCTTAGCTGACGTGTCTCTCAGTCTGAGGTGATTTTTCGTGAATTATAATTTTAAATATATATATATATGTATGTAAATGAAGTTTACTGTGGTTTCTGTTGTTCCACTGGTGTAAAAACTACACAGAACATCTCTCGCTGAGAGACACACATCACAAAAGAATGTGAACAATGATTCCTGAGTATCTCTGTGATAAATATTCATGTGATTAGGTGATTCTTTGGTTTCCATTATACAGCAGAATGACATCATTAAGGAAGGACTGAAAGCACGTGAATCCTTCATCTGTTCGCAAGTAATTCGTTGTAGGTTGGAATTTTTTTTTTTCCCATTTCATATTTAATTCAAATTATATTTAATCTTACTGGAGCATTCATTTTCAGTTCATTTCTTATTACTGGATTCTTTTAACTTTGTTGTGCAACTGGTTTGTTTCTTTTCTTTTTTTAATTTTTTCTTTTTTTTTACTATTTTAAAGCTAATTTTAACAGCTTACTTACTGAGACTTTACTTAGATTTTACTGTCTATAAGCAGAAATGATAAATACGGCGTCTTCTCTGATGGATCGAATAAATTACAAGTCAATACAAGCTATGTTATATATTAAATAATAAAAGAAAATACTAATAAAAAAAATTATAAACATAGTATCTATAGCTTTCCCATCTGGATTAAATAAACAATAAAATATTTATAAAAAATATATATAAACATTGTAATATAGAATTACAAGTGGCAAGTCGTCACAGTGATAAATTCAAATATTTATAATATATTTTTTGTTAATCCATTTATTTCTGTAAAGCTGCTTTGGGACAATGTCCATTGTTAAAAGTGCTATACAAATAAAACTGAATTGAATTGAATTGAATTGAAGTCATCAAGCTAGATTTTCTATCTGGATTAAATACATTTTAATATATACATTTAAAAATGACATAGACAAAAAAATGATAAAACAGCATCTGCAGTCTTCTCTGACGGATTAAATAAACTATAAATGAAATGTTTATTAAATGTATAAATATATAAACACTGCAATATACAATTACAACTGGCAAGTCTGCAAGCTAAAAACTAGAAACTTTTAAATATCGTGTATAGGTTCCTATCTGCATGATTTATTTTTACTTTAAATTATAAATATAGAGTATATAGTCTGGATAAATAAATGATTATGGATAAATAATGTGCTTTAAGTATAAATTATGTTAGTTTGGGTTTAAAGTTCAAACTTTGTTAATAATCTACAAATGAACTTTTCAGGACTCTTACCTGTCCAGCTGTGTCCATCAGCTGGATCCGGACAGGTGCTCCATCAACTTGGACTTGTCCTAAAGAAATAAAAAAAAGGAGTAAAGTAAATATGTGAAGCAGTGAGGCTGATGTCTCTGGCGTGAGCAGTGTGTTGAATAAAGCCTGGTGTGCAGAAGAACATGAGCTTTCACCTGAAAACACGTCGAAAGCGGTCTGTTTGTAGTCGGTGGGGTATCCGTTGCTGGTGTAGCTGATGATCATGCTGGTTTTCCCCACAGCTCCATCTCCCACCAGCATGCAGCTGATCGCCGGCTCAGGGTCCGACTCCGGCGCGTGCGCGTGCTCGTGCGCGTGCTCGTGCCCCTGCTCCATACACACCGGCGGAACTCGCGCCTCTTGGTAGAAATAATCCATTTGGGGTGGCATGTCCAACACCGGAAGTCTTAAAAATCCGCTCTGGAAGACCACTGAAGCTCTGGGTAAAGTGGTCAGTGTCACCTCATTACTCCCAGGCTCACACACACTCCTCTCTCTCTCTCTCTCTCTCTCTCACACACACTCACACACTCACACTGAGCACACACACGCCTCTGAGCTTCCTCTCTACTCCGGGGCTCATTTGCATAGCCCCGCCCACACGCCCATTTCATTACATCACTGACTTTTTGTTTTCGTTTTTTTTTTTTTTTTTTTTAATAATATACATAATCACCTGCTTAGTGTTTTATTTATTTTCCTAGTTTTTTTTATTTTTATTTTTTATTACTAATTAAGCCATAGATGCACAAAAACTTTTCATTTGTTTTGGATTTTTTTTAAATTATTAAACAGTTTATTATTATTTATTATGATTTGTGAAAGCCTGTATTGCTTGCTCTCCTTTATATACGTATACATTTTCATCTTTTTTTTTTTTTCTGAGTAAAATTTATTTCATAATTTAATTTCTCTATGGAGTGTCTTATTCTTTATAAATAAGCTCTGCTGTAGACTTTTTTTTTTTTTTTACATTCTTAATGTCATTAAACAGTAATTTATTTGTAAGCAATAACTTTAGGAAATATGTGTCTTAAAGAAATTATAGAAAATAATAATAGACTTAAAGAGAGAAAATCTCCTGAGGAAATGCTCTCAGCCCTTTTATTTATTTATTTATTTAGTTAGTTTTTTGTTTGGTTGTTTGGTTGGTTGGTTGGTTAGTTGGTTATTCATTTATTCATTCATTTATTTATTTATTTATACTAATTTTTTTGTAAACACTTGTATATATAATAATGGATACATTTAATATCTATATATTATCTATCTATCTATATATATATATATATATATATATATTGTTAAACATCATGCTTGGTTTCTTTTGAAAAGGAAATCAGATATTAAAGGGGATTAAATCTGGCTTTCTTGAAAACAAAACAAATTATGCAATAAAATATTTCAGTGATAATATATGAATAATATTTTATTCATGAAGTTCTCTCTAGTGTAAGCTCTTCTGTGGATAAACAGCTGTTTCGTATTATATTTAATGACAAACAACATACATAATAAGAGCAATAAAAAGTAAATAATGTTTTTGTTTTGCTGTATAAATTCACCTAGTGATGAAATTGTTATTAATTGAATTAATTTTATGTGACTAAATGGCGACATCTGGTGGACGGTTAGAAAACTGCATCCGTGTCATTTGATCACATGATTTGTGGTCACGTGACCAGAGGCCAGCTCTCATGACACACACGGAGGCTGTGTTTCTTTCTGATTTTAGGGGCGTTTGTGTTTATACAAGCCTTCCTTTGCGTTTTATTTCTACTTCCTCTATTTCATAAGCTTTACATCCTTACCTGGTTGTTGCTCACAGGATCGAAAAGCCTTATATCTGTGTGTGTTTTTCGCTAGGTGTTAGCTAAGCCTGGCTGTTAGCTAGCTGTGGACGTAAACACCGGAAATGCAGATGAGGCTTAGTTTATTTTAGAGCAGTCTTTAGATCAGGATTAAAGAGAAACATGGCGACTATCCTGGATGATTATGAAGACTCTCAGATGATCAGACACCCGGTTCAGCCCAGACGCCTTCCTATGGCCAGCATGATAGGGATAACTCACTCAGGTACAGCTGTGTTCATAAGTTTACACACCCCTTACTGAACCTGCAAAATGTTCCTCATTTACAAAACATCATATGAACAGCAGGATCATAAAAACTGCATGTTGTTTTTTTATTTAGTTCTGCCCTGAATAAGCTATTTCACATATCAGATGTTTACATAAAGTCCACAAGACACAAAAATAACTGAATTTACACAAATGAACCACTTGTGTGTGTTTCCTGATGATCAGTGACTGTTTTTATGTTTTGTGATATTTGTTCATCCTGAGCAGTTAAACTGCACACTGTTCTTCAGAAAAATCCTCCAGGTCCTACACATTCTCAGCTTTTCC
>CM075021.1:16983219-16996491 GCA_037576675.1 Pangasius sanitwongsei
AGGATTTATGCTGATATTGCCCAAAAACCCTATTTTGTTCAGGCGTTTCCAAACTTTTGGAGGGCAGTGTATATAATGTGGATGAATCTGCCTTCCACCTTTTTTTGGGACTGTGTCCATGTTGCATTATTATGGAGAAAACTCCGTTTGTGTGTACGTGTAGTTGATGAGTTTTCCTGTTCGGCGCGATGACGTTTAATGTCCCCGACATCCTCTGTAGGCCCGTTTAGCCACTTGTTAGCAATCGCCTTTTTCAAGACACGTAAAAGCTTACAAAAATAACAAGTGGGGTATTACTGATGTATTTTATATCATAGAATAAAGCGTGAAAATATCTTGAGCTTGTGTTAACCACAGACCTTATTTCAGGCATTTAACCAAAAACACATTGACTTTGGGACGATGGAACCAGAAGTGCTAAAATGCTAACTCATTTCCCAGTTTTAGGACTCGTTCCTTCGAATGATAAAAATTATATATGTACATACACACTTGTACTTGAATATGAGGTAGTGCGGTAGGTAATGAGGATGAGGGGTGTATATTATTGTTGAAGTAGATATTTATAAAGGATGCTATTTTGGCTGAAAGAGAAAGAAACCTGAAGTGCGCGTATATACAGGGTTTTAAGGTAACCGCCAGGCGCTTGGGAGGAAAGCTGCCGCTCATGTGTTTTAGTTAAGAGTTCGATGCTAGAAAGGCTTACATGCAGACTTTATTATTATTATTATTATTAATTGCTGTACATAACACTGTTTTTTCCTAGCATGAGAATTAAGGAAGTAAAGTTTTCTGCATGTAAATTTTTACTGTGACAAGTGGACAAGTTTGTGGATCTTTCGGGGTTGGCAGGTCTGTACTGTAGTTAATAACTTTCCAGCCAATGATTCTCATCCTGTTTTAAATACTGTGGTTTGTAATATTTTTTCATTCATTGCTGCCATTTTGCTAGCAAGCTTAATCAGAACTAGGTATCATAACTGTGTCTTCAGATATAGTGTAGTGTGAAAGTATCTTCAAGGGTCAAAGTCTGATATTTTTGCCATTTCCCCTTCATTCGGTACACAATACAAATCCAAGCCATTTCTTGTCTTGCAGGATCTCACTTGGTGATTAGTCTGACCACAAGCGAGTGCGTCTACTTGAACAGAAACACACAGAAGGTTCGCAGCCTCTCTAGGTGGAGGGGCCACTTAATAGAGAGCGTGGGCTGGAACAAGATTTTAGGCAATGAAACAAACACCGGCCCAATTCTTGTCGGAACCAGCCAAGGCATTATTTTTGAGGCAGAAATCTCTGCTTCTGAGGGTTCCCTTTTCAACACCAACCCAGACCAGTACTTCAGGCAAGTTCATTCCTTGGAAGAGGACGGAAAGCCAGCGCCGGTCTGCTGCCTTGACGTGGAACGTGGGATAGAGTCAAAGTACTTTATTATTGCCACCACTCGCAAACGTCTCTTTCAGTTCTTCGGCAAGTTAGCCGAGGGTTCCGAGCAACAAGGCTTCAGCTCAATCTTTGCTCAGAATCAGGATCCCTGTCCGAGCTTTCAGGAGTTTCCTGTTAACATGGGCTACAGCGAGATCGGCTTCTACACCTCCAAGCTCCGATCAAGCCCTAATTCCTTCGCCTGGATGATGGGAAATGGGGTTTTGTATGGCCACTTGGACTACTCGCGGCCTGACTCTCTTCTCAGCGACGTCCAGGTGTGGGAATACACCTCGGATATCGATTTCAGATACAACAAGCCGATCTCCATCGTACTCACCCAGTTTCATTTCCTTCTCCTGCTCCCTGATCGCGTCAAGGCCATCTGCACCTTGAACGGACAAGTCGTTTACGAAGACATCTTCCCGGATAAGTTTGGCCCCCTCAAAAAGATGATCAAAGATCCTGTCGGCGGACTGGTGTGGATCTACACTGAGAAAGCCGTCTTCCGCTATCACATCCAGAGAGAATCTAGAGACGTCTGGCAGATGTACATGAGCATGAAGAAGTTTGACCTGGCCAAAGAGTACTGCAGGGATCGACCAGAGTGCAAGGATATGGTGCTTGCCAAGGAAGCGGAGCACTGGTTCCAGAACCAGCGTTATCTAGAGAGTGCAAAGTGCTACGCTCTGACTCAGAACTACTTTGAAGAGATTGCGCTGAAGTTCATCGAAGCCAAGCAGGAGGAGGCTCTGAAAGAATTCCTGCTCCGAAAACTGGACAACCTCAAACCCGGCGAGAAGACCCAGATCACGCTGCTCATCACCTGGTTGACTGAGTTGTACCTGAACCGTCTCGGACAACTGGAAGCGGACGACATAGACAGCACGCTGTTTCAGGAAACGCGTGACGAATTCCGTCACTTCCTGTCTAACCCCAAGCGCAAGGAGTGCTTCTACAACAACCGGAGCACCATCTACGATCTCTTGGCAAGCCACGGCAACGTCAAAGATATGGTCTACTTTTCTGTCATTATGCAGGACTACGAGAGGGTCATCTCTCACCACTGCCAGCACGACGACTACGCCGCAGCACTCGACGTCCTCTCCAAGCACTGCGACGAAAAGCTGTTCTACAAGTTCTCCCCGGTTCTCATGCAGCACATTCCAAAGAAAGTCGTCGACGCCTGGATCCAAATGGGCAGCCGGCTCGATCCCAAGCAGCTGATCCCGGCGCTGGTGAACTACAGTCAGATCGGCAGCACCCAGCAGATCAACGAGACGATCCGTTACATGGAGTTCTGCGTGCACGAGCTCAACGTGAAGGAAGAAGCCATCCACAATTATCTGCTATCTCTCTACGCCAAGTATAAGCCCGATTCTTTGCTGTGGTACCTTGAGCAGGCGGGAACGCACGCCTCGGAGATCCACTACGACCTGAAATACGCCTTACGCCTCTGCGCTGAACATGGCTATCTCCAAGCGTGCGTGTTGGTCTACAGGATAATGGAGTTGTACGAAGAAGCTGTGGATTTAGCCTTGCAGGTGAGAGTGCGTCAGGGACTTTAGCGCAAGTGCTGCACAAGACCTTAAAAATCTATTATTTGGTCAAATCATTTAAACAAAAAATGCTAAAATATAGGATAGAAAATCTTTTGACTGGCACCGTAATTATGGAAGGAGAAAAATCACAAGGAGGCAACATAATAATAATAAATTTCATAATAATAATAATAATAAATTTCATAATAATAATAATAATAATAGCAAAAACATCAATGTTTCCAGATAAAATGATATTTTTGTTGCTGATATTTCTGGCAGTCTGTTCACTTTATATGCTCACTACATAGGGTATGATGTTCAGAGATAAATAATGAAATAATTCTTTAAAGAATTGCGATGCTTATTAATGGCTGTGCTTCGATACACAAAACACCATAATCAGTCTTTTACATAGTGTTTATTATCGCAATCCCAAACAAACAAACAAACAGGTGTAGATCTGCCATGTTGTTTTTACAATTTGATTCAAATTTTATTTTCTTAAATATTTATTTGTTTCATTTTTTTCATTTAATTTTTAATTATGTGTCTAAACGAAAATATTTTTAAAAAGATTTTTTTTTAAATTTAATATTGATTATCTACTCACATTGTCTTCCTGTCAACAATATTTAGCTAGATTTAGTGTAAATATCCACATTTCAAGTCGTCTTTACGGAAGAATAATTAACGGCTCAAAATACTCGTTAATCTCTATTGACGCTCCCTACATAGGGTATAATGGAGTGATGTTATAGACCCTGTATAATGAAATACATACACAATGAGTTAAATATTTAGGACAGAGCTACAGAAAGGGAGTGTAGTTGTAATATCACTGCTGGTTTTTAGATTTAATTGGAAATTTGATGCCTAATTGTAAAATAAAGAGCACAGAGTGAGCCATAGACGACGACTCAGAGACTATTCTAATAATATTTCGGACAGTGGATGTTACTCGTACAATATCTAAAGTGTGTATGTGTGTGATATCAGGTGGATGTTGATTTGGCCAAGTCGTGCGCTGACCTCCCTGAGGACGACGAGGAGCTGAGGAAGAAGCTGTGGCTGAAAATCGCCCGTCACGTGGTTCAGGAGGAGAAGGATGTGAAGAAGGCGATGAACTGTCTCTCCAGCTGCAACCTGCTGAAGATCGAGGACATCTTGCCTTTCTTCCCGGACTTCGTCACCATCGACCACTTCAAGGAGGCGATCTGCCTCTCGCTGGAGGACTACAACCACCACATCGAGGAGCTCAAGCAGGAGATGGAGGAGGCCACGGAGAGCGCCAGGCGCATCCGCCAGGACATCCAGGAGATGAGGAACAAGTACGGCGTGGTGGAGTCTCAGGAGAAGTGCGCCACCTGTGACTTCCCCTTACTCAACCGACCCTTCTATCTCTTCCTGTGCGGACACATGTTCCATTACGACTGCCTCTTCCAGGAGGTCACGCCACACCTCTCGGCGTACAAGCTGAGCAAGCTGGAGGAGCTGCAGAAGAAGCTCGCCGCCGCCACGCAGACCACCAAGTCTCGCCACAGACCCAAGGAGGAGGACGCGGTGAGCCTGGGGAAGGGCCAGGGCAGCCGAGAGCAGATCAAATCGGACATCGACGACATCGTGGCGTCCGAGTGCGCCTACTGCGGCGAGCTGATGATCAAATCCATCGATAAGCCTTTCATCGATCCGAACAGGTTCGAGGAAGAAATGTCCAGCTGGCTCTGAAACTGATTTCTATCATGTCTTCTGTAAAGTGCACCTGAGCCGCGCTGCAGCACGGTAGCTGCACCGCACCGCGCCGCGCCTGCCCCGAGCGGAGCGCTCTGTACACGCGCCAACGTTTCAGCGCTTTCAAAATGCCTGTGTATGCGTCACTGAATACTGAGACGAGTAGCTTCAAGTGCTTTTAAAGATTTTCAGCTAAATCGTAAACTTTAACTGTGCCTCTGTGTGTGTGAAGGTGTAACTGCTTTAACGTGTATCACGCGGCTTTACACTAATAAACCGTACAGCATTGTGTTTCTGTCGCAGTCATTTATCATCAGGATCACGCGCTACCCTGCATACGTGCAAGAAAAAGTACAACACAAGTAATCTCTTATTCCATTTCACCTGCTTCTTCTTCTTCTTCTTCTTCTTTTTCTTACTAGTAGTAGTATTTTTTAAATAATATTTTTTTGTGTTAGTGTTATAAACTTGATAATAAGATAATATTGTTAGTTATATTATTATATATTATAGCAACAAATTTAAAAATAATATTTATTATATTATATTTACTATTTAAAAGAATTGACAAATTATTGTAATAACAAATGATTCATTAGTAGTAGTATTTTTATTCGTTTTAGTATTAGTATTATTACATAGTAAAATTAGAATAATACAGTTGTATTAGTTGTATAATACTATATTTATTAAAAAGTGTGACAAATTATTATTATAATAACAAATGTATTATCATTAGTAGTAGTAGTAGAGTAAAAGTATAAGAGATTGCAGTAATATATAATAATAATAATAATAATTATTATTATTATTATTATTATTCTTTTGTTTTTATTATTATATACTGATGCTTCGATTAATTATTTTGCCTTTGCCTTTTTTTAAACCGTGGGGACGAATTCCGGCCGTCCACAAACACAAACATGACTTTTCATCGAAAGAAAATGCTTATGGATGGAAGAAGCATTCACGATAATAGTATTGCATAATATCACACACCGTATCGCAATATATATCGTAAAAACGATTATCGAGACATGATTAGTCACTTTTTTTGTGTTTTATGTTCCTGGTTGTGTGTAGGATTTATAAATATTATCAAAATTATAATATAGTATAGTTTTGAGTTTCTTAATTTTAAAGTGTGTGTGTATATATATATATAATGTAATATATTACAATGTGTGTACACACACACACAAAATAATAAATCCTAAGAAGTTTCTAAGGACTATAACAATAGTCTCGCGAATTCACGCGATATTTGGAAGCGGTGACGATGACGTCATACGGACATCACCCGACTTGTAAGTCTGCAAGGCATCACTAATCGATTGCAGAAACCCGCATCTCTGCTAAAGCGCGTAAATCTGACTGGGAATTGCGATACCGGCGTTTATATTTGAATAATAATCAGCGCGGTGTATTATAAAGCAAGGATCACGCCGCAGTCTTGTGCGCAAAGTATTGCGTCGTCGTCGCGCGTGCTCGGCGTTTGATTATGGATGCCTGGTTCCGTGCTCCGTCCTCGCCATGGCGCCGTTGTCCCTGCTCGCTCGGTTACTGAAAGTGGCCGCCTCTCTGCTGCTGCCGAGTCCACCGCCTCAGTCTCTCTCCTTGTTCACAAGCGCCATTTTGGAGACAGAGCGGCGCTGTGAGTCGGCAGCAGCGGAGACGGAGCGAAAACAGTGGGGACACGGGGCGACGAGGTGAGCCTGCGTTTATGAGGGACACGGTGGGGGAGCGTTGGGGGGAAGATGGCCGGGAGGGAGAAAGAGTTAGACAAGTGGAATCGGGAGAGCCGGAGACGCGCGCGCGGCGTGTGTGGGTGTTCGCGCGCGGATGGAAATTTAAAAAAAAAAAAAAAAAACAGCTTTAAAATAAACAATAATAATTACTGCCCAGTTTATATCATTTGCTGCCCCAGTCGATGTGGCCTTAAAGAGACAGGGCCTGTCTGAATTATTCAAAAATTATGCAAGGCGAAACCTCCAGAAGCGATAAAACACTTTAGCTTCCTCGCTAACGCTAACGGCTCAAGGTTAACTAGCTGAGCTAGCTCACGAGCTCTACAAAGGCTTGCTGTTTTAGCAGCGACCGTTATTAACGGTATTTCGTTTGAATTATGCTAGCTGGCTAACCTGTGTGTCAAAGTGTCCGATCTTAACGTTAAACCCGGATTAGCTTGCTAAACATAGCTATAGCCTGGCTAACTAGCCCGTCGTTGGTGCGCGCGAGGCAAGCTATCTTAGCATGATAGCTAATCGGCTAGCTCATGGCCCATATATACATGGCTAATATACAGTAGCTAACACCTAGCCTGTGATCTAACTAGCTAATCGGCTAAATGACACAATTCCGAGTTGTATCGGGAACTTTTTTTTTTTTTTTGCGCAGATCATAGTTTATTTTCCTAATTTAGCTCAAACATAATACATAATAACAGCCAAATTGATTCATTTTAATTGTAATATTTCGTGTTTTTAATGTAGTTCAGGAACAAAATGAAAGCTAGGAGTCGATCCTTAAAGAGTCGATTCTCCGATTCTAAGCACTGGGAATTTATATGATTACATGAGACCAGGGAGTCGATTCTCCTATTAAAAAAAAAAAAAAAGTAGCTTCTCTTATTCTAAACACTGGGAATTGATATGGTTACAAGAGACCAGGGAGTCGATTCTCCGATTCGAAACACTGAGAATTGAGTCGATTCATCGATTTGATTCGGTTCGGTTACATGAGAGAAGGGAGTCGATTCTCCAACAACAACAAAAAAGAGTCGATTTTCCGATTCGAAACACTGGCAATTGATATGGTTACAAGAGGCCAGGGAGTCGATTCATCGATTCGGTTCGGTTACATGAGAGAAGGGAGTCGATTCTCCGATTTGAAACACTGGCAATTGATATGGTTACAGGAGGCCAGGGAGTCGATTCATCGGTTCGGTTCGGTTACATGAGAGAAGGGAGTCGATTCTCCGATTCGAAACACTCGAAATTGATATGGTTACAGGAGACCAGGGAGTCGATTCTCGGTTTCCAGGAGAGTCGATACCAGTGATTTAGAGTCGATTCCACACAAGTCTGAGTCAGACCAATGTTTCTGCATACCAGAAACAAAATTAATTTGAAATTAATAAAAGATGAAATATATAATTTGTGACAATAAACCAACATCCCATCGATATAGGTTGAGAGAGAAGGTACAGGTGTAGCCCCCTTTCAGAAACATGCCATTTTACGCACAATTACAAATAATCTAAAAGGAATAATATTTGTTTCAGATGTTTTCTGAAGCCTAAAAGATCTGTTCATATATACAGATATATCATTTAGCTGTTAATGTCAGTATTTCAAAACACAGTTTACATTTTTACAGTATTGAGGTATTTAACAGCAAAATATTTCATACTGAAATGTTTAAGATCCCACATTCTACCATTAGTCATCGAAAGTAAATCTGCTGAATCATGTTTCCTGATCCGTTTGGCTAAATCAGCCTCATGTGGCTTAATATGTGTGGAAAATATTAAAAAGCAGGTGTGAAGATAAGTTCAAGATGGAGGAGTCCTGAATAAACAAACAAACAAACAAACAAACAAAATGGAGGTAAATGTTGGAAACAAGTAAAACGTTATTCTGGGTGAACATTAAAGCTTAACTTGCATCGTTTATTTTAACACGTCCTGCCTTAATTAAAGTAAATATTAAAATTGGATTTAAAATAAGAATGAGCTCATTACGGGAGCTAAAAATACAATAAAATCAAACGTTTATGACGGTTTCCGCTCAATACGAACTCATTTCCACTCATTAAAACAAAGGACGCTCAGATATCAGTTCATACACAGCGATGAATAAGAGCAGCCGTGTTCAGATCAGGTTTTATTTTCAGTAGTGAAGTAGCTTAAATGATCTTTGTCAGGTGTTAAGATCAGGATATTAGACCCATTCGCCACCGTAATGACTCTTTATTATCCATCTTTAACAGCCAAGCTTAGATTTCTTTCTTGTTGTACAGGGTTTGAAACAGGAAAGTCACAAAATCTCATTTTCCAGAACCAGACTCAATTGAAATTTTAAATTTATATACAAATCTCTAAAAGTTATTACAATTTTTGTCTTCCTGTAAGGAATAACACTCTGTGTGTCATGCAGTTCTAGTGAAATAATCAGTGACCGTGTGGTGTGATGAAACAGAGTCACTCTTAACTGTCCACAATGAAAGATTTTCCTGTAACACCACGTCCCGAAGTGTTTTATTCCTTTTATACCACGGCAATTTGTTAACGCGTCCGATTTTAATTCATCAAAGAACATATACTTTTTTTAAAAAATCGGTTTATGGTTATGTTTCATGTTCTGTGCAGCAAGTTATCACTTACGTTATAGCAGCTGTAATCAGTCGCTCCCTCGCCAGCCTCTCTTTCCTCTCTCTGAAAGTTAATAAGACCAAAAAAAAAAAACACGAAACGAAACGCACACACAGAAGCCTGTCACGTTACCGAGAAAGCGTTACAGCTTTACCCCTGACTGTTACAAAGCACTGACACTGGAGACTCCTTCCCTACATGTTCAATAAACATTAAACATGTCTTTACAGAAAAACCTCGCCACGACGTGTACGTTTAAAGTAATACGAGATTACAGTGCAGCCTGTTTTAAAATAATAAGGTGCACTAAAATGTTTTTTTGTTTATTCCTAAATTTGTGGAATTTGTAATTGTGAAGCCGAAATAATAATAATAATAATAATAATAAAAATAATAATAATAAAGCGTTATTTAAATATAATAACAGAAAAAGAAAAAAAGAAACTCGTTTTTTGTCTCATCATGTGGTACGAGAGTGAAATATGTTAGGAATCACTTGGATATCCGATATGTCAATAATAATAATAATAATAATAATAATAATAATTTGATAAATCCTTATTTTTTGTATTGAGCCTTTATTTAAAAACAAACTGTCTTAAGAATTATTTGGTACTTCCTCCAGGGAAAACCTTAAGGGTTGTGTGTAGAATCCTACAGCAGAGTGTATCCCTGTGAGAAATTATTAGTTTTATTTATTTACTTATTTATTTATTTATTTATTTATTTATTGGTGGCTAAGAACACTTTATTTTCCAATGAACACATAAAGAGTCATTTTTTCATCAGTCATGTTTCTCCTTCAGTCTTAATTTTAGGGTCACTGCACATCCTTACACACACACACACACACACACACACCACCTCCGACTACACTACTGACCACACACACACACACACACTGCCACTTTACTTATGACTACTGTACATTTTTACACACACACACACACACACACACAGCCACTTATGACTACTGTACATTTTTACACACACACACACTGCCACTTTAAAAATGTACAGTAGTCATAAGTGGCTGTGTGTGTGTGTGTGTGTGTGTGTATAAAAATGTACAGTAGTCATAAGTATACACACACACACTGCCACTTTACTTATGATTACTGTACATTTTTATACATACACACACACACACACACACTACCACGACTGCTCATCACACATGTCTAATGTACAGTTTTAAACCTGCAGTATATTTCATTTCATACAGTAAATCTGTCCAGGAATCTCAGTCTGTAAATAACTTTGCGAGATATTTACAGGTATATTTTTGATTTTCTTTCTTATTCGTGGTATTTTGTGCGTTTATTGTGCGCTGTTAAAGTTTCGAGAAGTGTTATGTCTTAGTCAAGGTTTGCGGTTCTTGATTCGTCACGTACATGTGATGTAACGTAGTGAGATGTTTTTCCTTAGTTCCACGTCCCACAGTGCAACAATGAACAGAACAACAACAAACTAGTGTATATACACACACACACACACACACACGCAATAAAAACAGATGTGTCTCAATAAAAACAAGGTAAAATACACAGAAGTTGCAGTGTGGGGTTGCGAGCGCTAACGTAGCGGCGCCATCTTGGGCTTAGTCTTCCTTGTTGCTCTTGTGTTGTGACACCAAATTTCACCTTCGGGATCAATAAAGTACTCTCTACTCTACTCTGTTTCGTGTGTGTGTGTGTGTGTGTGTGTGTGTGTGGTTTTGTGCAGTGAGAGCCCTGCTGGGTCCGGGACCGGTTCTGTCTCCTTATGGCCTCAGAGCAGGATGGCGTTGGAGCCTCTACCTGCCTCAAGTTGGCCAAACCGCTGCACCTGCAGCACCTGGAGCGCTCGCTCCGCCTCGACGCCTTCCTCCGCCACTCCTCCGCCATCTTCAACAGAGACATATCCAGGTACAATAGTCCTCTCTCTCTCTCTCTCTCTCTCTCTCTGTGTGTGTGTGTGTGTGTTTTAATCTAATTACGAGCTCTGATCGTCTGGTGCATGTCACAGACTCCTCGCTGACCCGTAACGAGGCACAGTCAACAAATTAATAACTCTTAAATTGTATTTAATTTAAAGGTTCATGATCTTAAAGGTTAGATTTTATCTAGTTCTTAGTGCATTTAGATTACATTTACATCACACACACACACACACACACACACACGCTGGATAATGCAGTGTAATTCCTCACCTACAGAACTGATTATACACACACCTGGACCGAAACAATCACCTTACCAGCGACTCATCACTCAAAAGTGCATAGAAAATAACAATAAATAAGAGTAAATAAGAATATTTTTATTCGTAAATAAGAACATATCATAATTTTTGTCCATTTGTAGTTACGTTTAGTGTTGTGGAATGCACACGTTCCCTCACCAGCCTTTCTTTATTTTTCTCTCTTGAAATTAACGGAAAAAAAGAAGAAAAACAAACGCGGCATGGCACGCTACTGAGAAACTCCTGTCCTGAAGATGACGGAAAACTTACTGACTGTTACAAAGCGCTGACACTGGAGACTCCTTCCTTAAATAAATCCTTAAATTTCCTGGTTAAATAAACGTGGGGTCTCCTTACACATCACCGATTACACACGTTATCAGGACATGATGATCAGGAGATGAATTAATAAATGATGAAATATAAGATAGATTTGGCAAACACACTCACACACACACACACATGTACACACTGCCATTTTGCCAAACTTTAAACCAGTAAAGTAGTTAACAAGTAATGGAGTTTTTGACACTCGTGTGTGTGTGTGTTTCAGTGATGACAGCGATGATGGTCTGGGTGAAGGCCCGTCTCTGGCCCCTTCGAACCCTCACGCCCCGGTGCTGGTGCTGAAGGAGGAGGCGTCTGACTCTGAGGAGGGTGTGAGGAGCTCAGGAGGAAGAGCAGGAGGAAGAGGAGGAGCGGAGTGCGGTACTCTGAATGGAGCTCTGCTTCAGGGTCCGCATCATCACCTGCACTACACACAAACATCTATAAAATCACACTCACACCTTCAGTGTTTAAGCCGTCAGAACTGAACCGAGAATTAATGAATGTCAAATCCCAGCCATCAGATCTCAAACCTATAAGAAGCTTAATAATAATCTCAAAGTGGCAGATGGAACAAAGTACACGAAGTTAACTCTGTTATAAATGAAAGCCACTTCCTTCATTTCCCCTCCGATCAGACCGTGTGCACAACATGTCTTACACTTGCCTTCCTACTGAATGGTGAAGAACCACCGCCATGTGGTTCCTGTAAGATAAGAATGATGGTTAAGCGTATTTTACTGGACTGTCCCGTTCTTAACAAGACCAAACAACGCTTCTGTTCAGAAAATACGTATCTGGAAGTCCTCCAGAATGTCTCGCCTGGAAAAATCCTACAATTTTTTTTATCATCAGATATTAAAGCGAAGGACCTTATATAGCTTTTATTGTTGAAATGATGTAAGATTTTATTATTGTAATGCTGTAAGATTGTACTGAAGGTCCTATTTTACCTGCCTTGATCTTGCCATCGATGCTGACAAGCCATTAAAAGAACAGTCAATCAATAAATAAATAAATAAATGTTGAGCGTTTCTTCATCCCCGATATCTCTCGTCATCTCCTCCACAGAGCACAAAGCGGACAAGGCCAGTCTGTACAACTTCTCCAAGCTGAGGAAGAGCAGGAAATGGCTGAAGGTAGCTCCACACACACACACACACACACACACACACACAGCATCCATTTCCACACAGGAACGGCCTTTTTAACCCTGGGAGATACAGACATTAGTCAGGCCCTGGGGAAAAGCGGTGATAGGGTGGGATTAGTTTCAGTAGGAGACACTGAAGAGTGAGCTGGCTCAAGTTCTCAGGTCATGTGACTCAAAAGACAACATGGAGGCTTACAGCGACAAGGCCACTGATTTGGCAGTAAATGTTCATTTTTCAATGTTAAGTTTATAACACCCTGAAAGAAATATTTGCACGAAAATAATGTTTTTAAGGATGGTTATTGTATGACTGTATTAAAAAATAATTCCGAAGCTTCTTAGAGTTCTCTCAGAGAGCTCCTGTCTTAGCCTAAAAGTGATTTAGGAAACTTCTCAGAGCGACTCTGAGTTAAGGAAAGTACAAAAACCCTGTATCTTAGTGAGGAGGTGTGGTCGACCCCGTTGCTAGGGATGACGCAGCAATTCAAGGACTGTGATTG
>CM075021.1:17003208-17010708 GCA_037576675.1 Pangasius sanitwongsei
ATACTCTAACAGGAACTCTAATTTACTCTACATACTCTAACAGGAACTCTAATTTACTCTACATACTCTAACAGGAACTCTAACAGGAACTCTAACAGGAACTCTAATGTACTTTAAGGTTTGAAAAACAGAAGAAATTCATAAAAATAGAGTTTGAAAGAAGAAAATAAAAACTGAAAATAGGTAGATTTTAAAAAACACCCAGAAGAAATCATAAAAGTCATAAAAGTGAAACAGAATATATCCAAAAAAAATAGGTTTAAAGAAATAAAACATTAAAAATAGTAATTAGGAGAAACAAGTGGAGTGTTAGAGGATGTGATGAAGAATGATACACACACGTTTCCATGGTTACATCTAAACCTTATTACAGTCTAAACGTATTACAGTAGAGACGAAGCTGAACTGCGGCACATGCAGTGAGTCCGCGTGTGGATTTATTGTGCCACGATTTCTGGACTTAAACATCCACAATGTGTGTGTGTGTGTGTGTGTTACGCAGACGAGGCAGTTTGACGAGGAATCGAAGGACAGCCGCAGTGCCTCTCTGCACGTGGCGGGTGGGTGTGGCTCCGGGTTCGGGGAGAGCTACAGCCTGTCTAATCCCTCCATCCAGGCTGGAGAAGACATTCCCCAACCCACCATCTTCAACGGCAAGCTCAAAGCCTACCAGCTCAAGGGCATGAACTGGCTCGCCAACCTTTACGAACAGGTCAGTGCGGGTAAATACGCAGGTGTGTGTGTGTGTGTGCGCTGTCTCAGTCTCTAACCCTCTGTCCGTGTGTGTTTGTGTGTCTCAGGGCATCAATGGCATCCTGGCAGATGAGATGGGTCTGGGTAAGACGGTCCAGAGCATCGCCCTGCTGGCCCACCTGGCCGAGGTGAGCACTTTCCACAGCAACCCGAGAAACGAGAGCCAGTCGCCAGGGCGACAGAGCAACCACGAGCAGCTTGTTCCTCTCGTCTAGCAGCGTTTTAGCAGATCAGACCATGGCTTATATACGTTAAAGCATTTTAGAGAAGGACCACACCAGTTTGATCCTCCTCATACACACACACACACACACACACACACACACACACACACACACAAGAAATAACGATATATTGTCAGATCCTGAGCACATGTCTTGCAGGAACGGTGAAATGTTTATGACTCTGAAATGAGCTGTTTTAGTGTTAAGGGCTTTTTTTTTTTTTTTAAATCAATGTCGATCAAAAGAAAGTAGCTGGATCTCGATGAGGTTTCTGAGTAAATGTGCTAGGAAACGGGCTTGAGAGAGAAAAAATACACCCTACATCTCAGTGAGAGTCGTAATGAAGTTCGGAGTGTCATTAATTTCAGTGAGTCGTTTTGGTGGAAAAAATGTAAACTGAAAAAATCTATTTATTTATTTATTTATTTTTTGTGTCAAGAGTTTGACAGAAAGAAATACTCATAGAACTAAGCCATAAGCGTAAAAGTATTGAAAAAAAAAAAAAAAGTATATACATATATATATATGATTTTATGATTTTTGAAAAAAGTCATGAAAGGGAAAAAACAAATCAAAAATAGAGTTTGAAAGAATTAATGTGAGATTTTTGCACGACACTGGAATAAAATTTAAAAAATAGCATAAAATAAGAAATATGAACACTATGGTTAAGACAAATAACAGTGGTGTTAAAATGTGTGTGTGTGTGTGTGTGTGTGTGGAGAATGATATATTTATTAGACTGGAAAGAAAAAAAAAGCCCATGGAGTCTTAATTATTGAAATTAATTTAAGCCCGCCCCCTTCAAATGTCCTTCATACTTTTTTTGTAATAGCTATGTTGTAAATTACGGTTTACTGTGTATTCGATTAGTAATAAGGCTTTTAGTGGCGTGATTTTACAGGAGTGACACTGAGAAGCTTGATAAACACACATCCTCATGGATGAATCATAGGACCAAAAAGTTTCCAGTTTTCTGTGCACGTTTATCCTTAAAGTTTAGGGTCAGTAGGAATTCTGCAGCTGCACGCTTCATCCTTGCGGCCTTTCAGTCGAGGGAGGAAGCGGGATCTGATGTGACAGACTTGTTCCTTGGGTGCATAGGAAACTTTCCTGTTAGCTCCTTCCTGTTTTCATCTCTCTGTCTCTCTCTCTCTCTCTCTCTCTCTCTGTCTCTGTCTCTGTCTCTGTCTCTGCACTGTGTGTGTGTGTGTGTTGCAGAGAGACAACATTTGGGGTCCCTTCTTGATCATCTCTCCGGCCTCCACGCTCAACAACTGGCACCAGGAGTTCACCCGTTTCGTGCCCAAATTCAAGGTGAGCGCCGCAGCTGCACAGGAAGTCGCATGGAAACCTTTAAATAGCTCGCTGTGCCTTTCCGCTTTCCATAAACCCACTGAACCGGCGCTATTTACAGATCCGATAACAATTAAACAAGGTTGCCTAGTCCTATTTTTACCTCTTTAAAGCGCCGAATGAAAAACACGACACATCCATACATCCAAATAAATATCCGCGGTACCCGTTCGTGACTGCAGGGGGCACTGTTGCTGTATCATTGATGCTAATGTTTGAGAAAGAGTGTATTTCATATAAACCTGTGCTTATAGAAAATGAATTAAGACTAATCCGAATTCTGTGGCGTAAACCGTGATGGATTTGCGTTTGTCACACAGGTGTTGCCGTACTGGGGGAACCCTCACGACCGTAAAGTGATCAGGAAGTTTTGGAGCCAGGTGAGGTTTAGGCGTCAAAACCCAGTGAGAATTTCAGCCTCTTTGCGAATCTTCAAGTAAACTTCAAGTGTTGTGCTCTGTATGCAGAAAACGCTGTACACGCAGAACGCGCCCTTCCACGTGGTGATCACCAGTTACCAGCTGGTGGTGCAGGACGTGAAGTATTTCCAGCGGGTCAAGTGGCAGTACATGGTTCTGGACGAGGCGCAGGCTCTGAAGAGCAGCACCAGGTACTGAAAATGACACGCGTCACGCTTTCCTTTAAGTTAGAGACTCTCAAACACATCTTGCTGAGCTGCAGCGGCTTCGATACTATCAGACAACGGGTTTATTCAGAGACGTCAGGAAGGTGAAATATCCTTGCTGCTAACATGGCGTTAAAAATCAACAAAACAAACAAACGATCCTTTAAGTCAGGGCCGATATGCCAAAAATATCACCGCGCCATTCTACGATACACGATACGTATCACGATATGTCACCAGCTGCCAGCAAGACTGCAGTGTTGCATTAAATATTTCGATTAATTATTAATGAGCGCTTTCCAAAAATAAAAAGAAAAGAAGAAACTATCAAAACCTGTAAAAATGAACAGTTTCCGTTTCAATTCCGTGCAAAATTGTAGCATCACGCCGGCTGCTTTCAGTCAATTCAGTCAATATGTCATTATTGATTTTTTTTTCAATATAATAAAAAAAGATCACGATATCCATGATATCTCCGAAAAACATCTTGTGACGTAATTTATGACGATATTGACATTATATCGTCATATCGCCCGGCCCTGCACTTAATCGTATTGCTGATGTAATCAAGCAGAATTCCACGTAATCGGAAGATGGGGAAGGTTGCGATAGCATACATACTGAAAGATACTGGCTTTTTTTTTTAATCGCTTTCTAATTATCATTATTATTTAAAGTAGTTTGTAAACTCTGTGGCTGAAAAAGCGCAAGTTTTGCCCATTTTTGGAAGCGTTTATTTCAGACGCATCCCTAATAAATAACTGGCTTTAACACTATACTAATTTAATGTTCAGGTCAAACCTGCACTGATGGATTTTATTTCACTTTAATGAACTCAAAACGTCCTGCGTTTACCGACAGCTTACTGACGTGACATGAGGGGAAGGGGCGGGGCTTCCAGAGGGGGTTGTTAATATCAGAGAGTTCCAAACACCTACACAAGTGTCAATCAATCCAGATTTGATTGGCCCATAAGACATTCTTCGGGGAAAGAAGTAGACTGCCGTTTTTGCGTATTTCTGAGCGATAAACTGTAGCAGCGTACTCCGAAATTAAAATGCCGAGCTCCTACGTAAAAACGCAAGAAAAGGTCGAAACTGACGCAGCAGATTTTCACCACGCTATTTAACTCATCCTTGATTCTAAATCAGGCGATTACTGGCAGTCCTGATGGGCTGTGATTTTGGAGAGAATGTAAGGTTATTGTTAGCTAGTAGCTAGCTATTTTTTTTTTTATTCTTCAGGTGTGCGCCGAACAGCAGTAAAAATAAAAACGTATCCATTTTCTTGTTGCTCACATCCCACGTCCTTTCCCCTTCAGTGAACTGGCTTTTTACGCAGTGCAAATTTTGTACTTTCCACGTGCCTCCTGTATCGCCATAGCAACAGGTCAAAATTTGTACACGCTACGCCTAAATTGTAGAACCTGGCAAGTCTGTATAAGTGTTTAGAAATATAATTTTTAAAAAAAATTTGCTTCTGTGCAATAGATTTTGCTAGTTTCTTTAGTTTAGGCTTCTGTTTATATTTTCCCATATTTGGATAAGCAACAGGCTAAAAAAAAAAAAAAGAAAAGAATTTTTCTTTAGTGTCCTATTCAAATCTGTTTGCTTTAACTGAGAAATATTTTCCTCCCTCTTCATAAGTATAATGCTGAATTGAACTAAGCCGTGCTTTTTGTTTTCCTCCCAATAAGACAGTCGTGTTAAATGTACTGTAATTGGCCCCTGATGGTCGCGGCAGTATTTTGTTCTTTAAAGAGAATCTGAGGATGGATTTGGATGTTGCCTTTCCTCCTCACATGGCGTGTATTAACACCGTCTCCGTGTCCAAAACACAGCGTGTGAGATTGTGCCCAGCTCGGCCTGACAGCACATGCACCAGCAGCTTCTGTTGTGGTGAAAGATGAATGATTACCACGCCGAGTGTCTCGGAGCCAAGCTTCAGCGCGCTTTCAAGTCTGTCTCAGTGCGTCTGATCCCCGCGTCGGTTTCTCTCAGAGCCGTGTTGACAGGTCTCGTTAGGTTTTTCCGTTTGATGATGATGATGATGATGTTTCTGCTCCGCAGCGTGCGCTGGAAGATCCTGCTTCAGTTCCAGTGCCGAAACCGACTGCTGCTCACAGGAACACCCATCCAGAACACCATGGCCGAGGTGAGACTGTGTGTGTGTGTGTGTGTGTGAGAGAGAGAGAGAGAGAAAGAATCGGGGGAGGATTTTATAAATCTGGCTCTTTGTGTTTGTCTCCTCAGTTGTGGGCTCTGCTGCACTTCATCATGCCGACTCTGTTCGACTCCCACGAGGAGTTCAACGAGTGGTTCTCCAAAGACATAGAAAGCCACGCCGAGAACAAATCCGCCATCGATGAGAGTGAGTCCTCGAGTTCTTACACCTCTCCTGAAGTCTCCTTCCTGTCTTATGGATGGACAGAAATTACTCAGTGTTCCTGTAGTAGATAGAAACCGGCGATGTGACGGTTTAACAAAAACGTCATTAGACAAAGACGAAGGCACAGAATCGTGTGTACACGTTTAACCTCCTCACAAAAAAAAAACAAAAAAAAACAGCCCAACCTTCTTCTCCTGTTAACTAGTGACTAATCACCAAAAATATTTGCACACTGAAACGTGATTGGCTATAATTTTAAAGATTTTCATGATAACACACAACTTCAATAACAGTACCAACTTCACAAAGACTTCATACTGATTCATTTCCCTCTGATTCTTTTTACTTTGAATCATTTCAGTCTGATTCATTTCCCTCTGACTCGTTTAACTACGATTCATTTTACTCTGATTCATTTATATGGATCCAGTATAATAACAAAAGACATTTTAATATCGGAACATGATAGGCTTTTATATTTTATGATCTATAGTCTTCATTTCGCTATGATTTCATTTTACACTGATTCAGTTCATTCTAATTTGCTCTGATTCATTTAAATCTGATTCCTTTTTCGTTTGATTCTTTTCACTCTTATTCATTTAACTCTGATTCAGTTAAATCTGATTCCTTTTTTGTTTGATTCTTTTCACTCTTATTCATTTTTCTCTGATACTTTTCACTCTGATTCGTTTTACTTTGATTCATTTCAATCTGATTCGTTTTATTCTGATTCATTTAACTCCGATTCATTTTACCCTGATGCCTTTTACTCTGAATCATTTTATATGAATCCAGTATAACAGCAAAATTCTACTGGAACATGATTGGCTCTTATATTTTATGATGCAATAACACATTTATAGTCTTCATACTGATTAATTTATGGCCAATTCAGTTAGCTTTATTTCATTTTACTCTGAATCAGTTCAGTCTGATTCGTTTTTTTCTCTGATGCGTTTCACTCTGATTCATTCCAGTTTTTTTCCCCTTTTTTTCCTGATTCATTTCAGATGAATCTGGTATAATAACAAACCCACTGGAACATTTTTTCATACAGTCATCACAGGCGCTAGTCAACACAGAAGCAAGGACGTGAAACGGGCGTACGGTCAAAGAATTATTACAGCGTGTGTCACGTTTGTGCTGCAGCTGTGCAGCAAAAATCACCTATTTTTGAAAACTAAACTTTGTACCGCTGTTGGGTTTTTGAGCAAAGCCCGTAACCTTCATGTACTCAGCTTTGGATAAAAGCATGTCTGCTGAATGAGTCAACGTAAAAATGTCACCACGTAGCGGATTTTTTTTTTTTTGTACCGTTTTCCATTTAACGTTGAAGAACAGTTTTAGAATGCTTCAACAAGCAGGAACTTAATTAGCAAAAATGAACAGTTCCACCAAAATGATTTGATTATTCAAAACACCTTTTATATGTTGATCCACGACTCTGCTGAAGTTGTCATTAAAGTGTGTGTGTGTGTGTGTGTGTGTGTGTGTCGTGTTGTTGAACATTAGACCAGCTCTCCAGACTGCACATGATCCTGAAGCCCTTCATGCTTCGCAGGATAAAGAAGGATGTAGAGAACGAGCTCTCGGACAAGGTACGCTCTCACATATTGACACACACACACACACACACACACACACAGTGAGGTATAGATTTGTGCCACAGTGACCCTCTTTCACCTCACTGTCTCCTCCAGATCGAGATCTTGAGGTCGTGCCAGCTGACGAGCAGACAGAGGCTCCTGTACCAGGCTCTGAAGAACAAGATCTCCATCGAGGACCTGCTGCAGTCGTCCATGGGCACGGCACAGCAAGCGCACAGCACCACCAGCAGCCTCATGAACCTCGTCATGCAGTTCCGAAAGGTTCGTCGGTGCATGTGTTGCATTCTCCTGATTGAAGGTGCTCTGTGAGTGGACCGTGATTGCGTTTCAGTGCAACACGACTGTGACGGAGTTATGAAAGTGCAGTGCAGTGTAACAGTGAAGAGAGAAAGCGATGCAAGAGCGATGCAGTGAAGGTTGTGTAATGAATGTTAGTAGGTGTCTAGAAAGGCTTTAGACGCTGATATCTGAGCTGAATGTGCTGTGTTGTTGTTGTCGTTGTCGTCGTTGTTGCGTGTAGGTGTGTAATCACCCGGACCTGTTT
>CM075021.1:17015708-17028494 GCA_037576675.1 Pangasius sanitwongsei
GGTCTGAAATTTAGCACGGGAGCTTGAGTACGGCACGGTGACAACCAGCAAGAGAGAGAGAGAGACAGAGAGAGAGAGAAAGAAAGAAAAAAAGAAAGAAGGAAAATATGTAAGAACTCAAATAAGTGAAGAAAGTGAGAAACAGAAATAAGTGAGAAAGGAAGGAAAGGAGGAAGAATATAATAAAGAAAATAAGAACGAATATAAGTGAGCAAGGACGAACAAGAACAACGAAACAATGAGTGAATGAAAAAAAATGAAAGAACTCAAATAAGCGAGGAAGAACAAACGGAAAAGAAAGAATGGAATTAAGAAAATAAGTGAGAAAGAATAAACGGTAAGGAAGACGGATCCAAAAATGAAAGAAAGAAAGAGCTGAAGAAGGCAAGAACACACAAGTGAGGAGTAATAGGAATTAAGAAAGAACAAACAAATTAGCGAGAAAGAAAGAATAAAAGTAAGAAAGAACAAACAAGTAAGAAAGGAGGATCGAAAGAAAGAAAGAAAGAAAGGGTGATTGAAAGAAGGAAAAAAAACACACAACTGAGAAAGAAAGAACATAAAAATGTGAGAGGGAAAGAGCCAAAAAAAAAGGGAGAAGAAGGAAAGAAAAGGAAAGAACGCAAATAAGTGAGAAGGAAAAAAAACAAACAGAAAGAAAAGTAAGAAAGAAAGAAAGAAAGAATGAAAAAGCACAAATAAGTGAGAAAGTAAAGCAAGAAGATAAATAAATGTGAAAGAAGAGTGTGTGTGTTTGAGAGCAGAATGAACGTTTCTCATCAGTCATTAACACACTCCTATTACACACACACACACACACACACACACTCCGAGGCTGTCATTAGAGCCGGGACAGTTTTACTTTCATTGCTCTGGTAGAAATGGCAGTAAGAGATGGAAAGTGGTGGTGTAAATGACACCGTCTCCATGGTCCCCAGCGTCCTGTCCCTGTGTAGTGGACTAGGAGGAGTGTGTGTGTGTGTGTGTGTGTGTGTTTTGGTAACGTGGTGATGATCTGCTGCAGAGCTGAAGGCAGGAGAAGCTCTGCTCCTCAGGTGCTGACAGAAGGTGTAATCCTACTCTGGACGTCTGGCGTCTCCCAGCTCCACTGGAGCACGGAGCAGAACCCGACACGGCCAGCGCCGTCCTGCACACGCCGGGAACGCCGGGAGACGGTGAAGCCTGATCCGCCGCGTCTGGCTCCGCTCCCGCTGTAAGAGGAAGCAGCTGGGCCGCTCTCAGCTTTCCAAACCCCTCCTTAGGTCGTGTTCCACGACGCGTGTCTTGTTTTTATTCGATTACGGCGACTGCGCTGTGGCATGATGGAGCGTCGTCTTGATTTCTGCTGAATCATTATTGTCATGAGGATGCTGAAGATTGAGTTTTGGACTCGTTTTGTGGCTAATTTAAAGGAGCAGTTCCAGTTCAATTAGATTGTTTCCAATTAAAGGTGGGGTCAGCATTTTTTGGTAAAGCTCCATTTGTTCTGGCTGGCAGCAGAGCCTATTCTATGGACAGAAAAAAATGTAAATGCAAGCTTTAAATAAACAAACTAGCAAGATACATTGGTTCTAGCTGGGAGTGGAGCTTATTTCTGGGCCAGAAAATGTAAACAGAAGCCTTAATTGATGAACCTAGTAAGATACAATGGTTCTAGTGTGGGGGTGGAGCCTATTTTAGGGATGAAACTAGCGAGAAGTATCGTTTCTGGCTTGGGGGTGGAGCCTATTTCAGGACCAGAAAATGTAAACCTTTCTTCAAAATTGAAGAAACGAAAAAGGTCCATTTGTTCTTATTTTGGAACTAAAAATTAAAGAAGTGGTTTGTAATTTTTAGTGCCTCCTCCTGCCTGAAGGAAGAGATGCAGAGCTGAGCAGTCTCATTCCACCTGGGGGCGGAGCTAATTTCAGGGCCAGAAAAATGCAACCAGAAGAATGAAATTAAGAAACTTGCACAGCATTTCTCAGAAGATATCTTTTGAAATTATGTGATCTTTTTATAGGGCTTGAAACATTTTGAAAGAAAGAAAGAAAGAAAACAAACAAGTAAATAAAAAAAGAACACGTGAAAGAAAGAAAGAAGAAAGAAAACAAATAAGAAGAAGAAAGAAATGAAAGGACAAATAAGAAAGAAGGAACACAAGAAAGATAAAAAAAAAAAGAAAAATAAGTGAGAAAGAAAGAACAAATAAGAGAAAGAAGAAGAAAAAGTAATTGAGATAGAAAGAAAGGATGAATAACAAAGAAAAAGAAAACAAGAAAGGAAGGGAAAAAATTGGTAAGAAAAAAGAAGGAAGGAGAAAAAAGCAAATGTGACAGGAAAAAAAAACAAAAAGAAAGAAGACAAGTGAGAAAAAAGAAGGGGAAAAAAAAGAAAGAACAGATAAATGAGAGAGGGGAGAAAAAAAAGATATTCACTGTATTTTTCCAGAAATATTTAGAGACGTTACACACTGCCCCTTTAATTTCGTTCTCAATCTCTTTATGTGATTCAACACAATTAAATTAAATCGCTAACCTTTAAATGGGAGAATGTTAATTAAACGTAGCTACGTTTTATTTATTTATTTATTTATTTTTAAAATAACAGTATTACTGCTGGTCCAGAAACACTTTGTCTGCTCCGCGGTACGAGTACGAGGCGTCTTCAGAGCCAAACCGTTGTCATCGCTAAAGCGCACCATCATCAGTTTGTTTAGCTACGATCTGTTTTTTTTTTCCTCCCTCAAAGCGTTTTGATGAAATCTCTGATTATTTAGCCACAAGGATGCTTTATAGCGCTCCGAGAAAGTGTGAATCTTCACGATCCGGGCGCCTGGGCCTCGCCAACGCCTTTCGTTTTTTTTTTTTTTTTTTTCCAAGCGCTCTCGTCGCGGTAAGGGTTTCCAGACGTATCTTCCCTCCCTGCTTGTGGGTTGGGAACGCAGCCCGGACTGCGGCTCTCCAAACACCCATCCCTCGTTCCCTCACACCTCCTCTTTCAGCCTTGTTTATAGCTGCCATTTTGTGGGAAACGGAGCCTTGTGTTTCTCTGTGTGCTTCATATGAGTCACTGGAAATATGAACCCTAATTCCAGCTCCGTCTGGTGGTCCGTTCACGTGTTTCCGTGTCCCGGAGGTTACGATATCGTCTCGGAAATATGGTTCTGGGATTGAAAGGTGTCCTGACGAGGGCGCAGTGAGGACGAGGAACACTAGGGAGCGCTGTATAGCCGTGTTTGACCACACTCCTGATCAGACGGCTCAATCGCATCACATGCACGTTGAGTTAAAGGGTTGGGAAATCATATAAATCCATAAAAAAAAAAAAAAAAGATGAAGTATTTTTTTTTTTTTTTTTTTTGTGTTAATCCGAGCTTTGTTTTGTTTTTCCGCAGGATCTGGTTTTCACTTCTCTCCGTCCGTGGACTTTCACACACACAGATGTGGTGATACACAGCAGACGCTCCAACACCTCCACCCTCAGACGCTGCCAACCCACACAGCCACCCAAGTTCCTGCTCACTGTTACTCCCAGGGTAAACACACACACACACACACACACATATATATATATACATACACACAAATACTGGTCATTTCGTTTTGTCTAATTAGTGCCACGGACAAAACTAAAGGATACAGAATGGCAATAAATTTTGGAAAAATCTTAAAAAATGACCTTTGACCAAAGTTTTTGTACTAAAGCTAATTAAATACAAAGATTAATGCTTAATTAAAGCTTAAAAATAAACTGGTGAAGTCTACAGATAAAAGACGGCGGGTATCAGCGGGAAGAGTAACGTATGTTGCGTGCTACGCGCGAAAAAGCTTTCAGCCATTTTGAGATTAAATCCAGATTCCAATTTCCAATTAAAGGTGGGGTCAGTAACTTTTGTCGCTTGTAGTCGTTTCTTCGCTAGCAAAAAAATTTAATTAATTAATTAATTCGAGCCAAAGGTGGAGTATATTTCTGGACCAGAAAAATGTAACCAGAAGCCTTAAATAAATCAACGAGCAAGATCCGATGGTCCTGTCTTGAGGTGGAGCATATTTCTGGGCCAGAAATTCTAAACAGAAGCCCGAAGTGAAGAAACTAGCAAGATCATTTGGTTCTGTCTGGGGATGGAGCCTATTTCTAGGGCGGAAACTGTAAACAGAAGCTTTAAATAAAGAGACTAGTAGGATCCTTTGGTTGGAGCTGGAGGCGGGGCCTGTATTTAAGCCAGAAATTATAAACCGAAGCTTTAAATGAAGCAGTTAGTGAGATCCATCAGTTCTGTTTGGGGATAAAGTCGATTTCAGGGGCTGAAAAATGCGAGTATTGACTTTAAACGAAGAAACTAGTGAGATGCATTGGTTCTAGCTGGGGGGCGGAGCCTATTTCTGGGCCAGAAAATATTGTTTTTGTTATTGTTTCGGCTAGGGGTGGAGCATATTTTGAGGACAGAAAAATGTAAATAGACATGTTGTATGAAGAAACTAGCAAGATCCCTTAGCTGCGATGGGGATGGAGCGTATTTCTGGGCCAGAAATTTGTAACCAGAAGCTTTAAATATAGCAGTTAGAGAGAATGAAATACAAATAGAATCCTTAAATGAGTAAGCTAGAATCCGGCCTATTTCTGGCCTAGAAAAATGTAAATAAAAGCTTTAAATAAAGAACCTAGTAAGATTGATGGGTTCTGAATGGAGGCGTGGCTTATTTTCAGGCCATAAAATATGCAAATTGAATATGTTAATGAGACTACTAGCAATATCCGTTGGTTCTGTAGGTGGTGGTGGAGTTTATTTATGGGCCAGAAAATGTAAAATGAAGCTTTAAATGAAGAAAATAGTGAGATCCATTGCATAGGAACATGGCAGATCGGTTATATGGTTACATGCTGCTTTTGAAATGATATGATTATTACCGGTCTAGGAACACTTCTAAATATTACAGACTGCACCTTTAAAGACAAGACGGTGCCTGTGAATATCAGAACACGCGCATGCAATGATTTTCTTTTCAGCAGCAGCATGAAGCGGGGATCGTGTTATATAACCGGCGCTAGGTTCAGCGGGTTCATACACTTCATGCGTTTGCTGAAACGGTTTTTTTTTTGTGTCGTGCGGCTGTACAAACTGAATCCGGCAGCACTGATTCTGAAGCGCACGTATGGCCGGCCCCCTGACAGTGCTCTCCTGCGGTACCACAAACAAACAGCCCATCTAAAATAAAACCTCAAACGCAGCAGCGTGCCCTGACTTCGGGCCTGCGTTTATTTATCTTCCCCGAGCTACTGACAGATCTGCGGCTCAGCCGAGCTCGAGCTCGACCTCGCCGTGACACGGCCAAACAGCGCAAAGCCACCAGCGAGAAGCTGAGAGAGCTACGGCTCCGAACCGAGCGCCGATTCAGCCACGGGTTCAGCGCAGAACCCAATCAGAGTCTTAATCTAACATTAAGCGTTACGAGGTTAAATCGGGAATAATTGCGTTTCCACACTCAAAATAGTCGTGAGCTTTTTATCTGCATTATTACGAGCTGGTTAATGGCCAGAGCATGGACGTCGAAGTGCGTCATGCATTAGCATTGAAGGAGTACGTCGCCATTTTCTCAGCGTTATCTCTATCTGCGGTGTCTGTAATGGGTGTCTTGATTACCACAGACGGGAATTCCGACTCCTTTCCCTTTGCCGAGAAAAGAACGGAAAGCCGGTTTATTCCAAGACTTACTCACAAAGGAAGTCTAAGGGCAGTTGTTGAATTCAGTGAGTAAATTTAATCCAGTGTTTATCATGGAACGTTGTTTAATTCCTCAGTCAAAGGTATTCGTATTTGTGAAGCTTTAAATCTTTACACTGTAAAGGATTTATGATAGTTTTTTACGTGTGTGCACTTGGATGCAACAAATACAGTAACTAGGACTATGTTTTCATCTTGGAAAGTTGGATAAAACTCCTTGAGAACACTTTCTTCATGTCTTGTTTCATCCCGGCAACGTTACTGTTTCTGCGTAACATTAGCAAGAGCCAAGCTTCTCATGCTGCTGTTGTCGCTTGTGGGCGTGGCCTGTCCGACAGCCTACCGCATGATTTGTTTGCTTTACGTGTCACGTGCTCGGATTTGTACTAGCGGCATTGGCAGATCACAAGGCAAGCTAACTGTACTAGCTACGTAAAGTCACTAAAGGCGTGAAAGATCCCTGTTACTTCCGTCCAAGCTTTATTTTCCTTCGTAATGTTTCTATACACGCTTAACGACAGGTCGTATATGACAAGGTTGAATATGAAGATGTTTTTTTTTTTCCCCCCGTTCTTGTGTGTCAAACAGGTTGCGAGCGGGGAACCAAAGAAACATCAGACCACACCAGCGTAGATTTGATCCGATTGAATCATTCGAGACAAACGTTTGGATTTGTCGCTTTACACCGTCCGTGTTCGTCTGTCACTTTTTTTTGTCGAATTGGACGTTAAATTGTTGTGTCTTGCGAATGTTTATTGCTGGAGTCCTGCAGCTGCCCTTAGACTTTTATTCTAATCTGCTACTCTGCGCTACAGATGTGGATAGAGAGAGATTAGATCGTAAAGCTCAGGTTAAAGGAGTATTCTTTTAACCTCTCTGGAGTGCACGTACATCTAAATTCCAGGCGTGAGTGCTGTGGCCCCGCCCGGCCCCTCGCCTCCGCTGTGTGTCCGTGGGACTTGGCGCGGTGTTGGCACCAGCCCGCAGGCTCCGGGGGCATGTGGGCACTGTGGGAAAGTGATAAGATAGATTAGCGCCCTTTTTTTTTTCTCTCTCTCTCTCGCTCTCTCTTTATTCACAAGGGACTCTTGACCTCGTCGGCTTTTAAGGCCACATCTGTGTGTACGGTCTCTCATTGGTCAGCTGTGCGCACGGCAGCCCGAGGCCCCCGGCCAAGCCCGAGCTGTTTTTCAGCGGTGATAAGAATGAAAGGAAGATAATATCATCCGCTTGTCAGCGAGCCATAAAACTCAGGGCAGAGCTGAAAGAGAGAGTGAGAAAGAGAGGGATGTGGAGGAGAAAAGGAGGACAGGAATGGAGGGGGTGGTGGAATGGCGGTGATTCACTACAGGAAATGGTCATCTGTTTAGCCAAAGACCTGTTAGCCCTGTTAGCACTACAGACCTCTGCTGTGCCTTCCTGTCAGAGCTGTGGGGTTCGGGTGAAATATCGGAAACGCTGCTCTGTGTGTGTGTGTGTGTGTGTGTGTGTTATGGTGGGAAACTCTACTCACTATGGCATGCCATTTGTTCCCCCTTGCTTACTAATGAAAACATAAAGCATGATGTGTCCTATACAGGTGACGGAGTTACTATTAAGAAAGCATCGTAAGTGTCGGTCCAATACCTCGTCCTCGTATTTTAAAAAAAATGCCCCGATACTCATAACCGATATCAGACATCAGGTGGTAACTCTGTGACCTAAGCCTAGCGTACGCTAGGACGTGTTTCTCGTTTAATGACTGCAATCAAAGCAAAGCAGACTGTGTGAAGACATCATGAGGAGGAACTACAGCATCTTCATGCAACACAAGCAACCTGATAAAAACGTCTTAAACCTAAAACTCAACGGCAGAAGCTCGTCGCTAGCAACAGACGCTGGCTAGATGAGAGAAAAGATCTCCCGGCGACGCCAGACGAGTGAAAATGTCAGCTCTTTGCCAGTATGTTGTTCTTGACGATTAGCGCTATTCAGATTCGGTTATTCAGAACGAGGGATTCTGACGTGACGAAAACGAAAACGTACTTTACTTACAACCGTGCAGGGGCGCTCGAGTAATACGTGCTCTTTTCCACTCGATCCAGACTAACTAATGTCGCTGATTTTAAACGTCGTTTAAACGTTAAACTAACGTTATGGAGGACGAGTCGCGAGCACGCACGTGTGAGGTTTCCATGGCCGCCGGTTAAACCTGGGAAACCCAGACAAGAGCGTAAATAAATGTTCTGTCACGTCAAGTCAGTATCGTATGTCTCGATATTGGAAAAAAAAAAATCGATTTATCCGTCCCTCTTCAGTACCTTAATCGATAAAGGAATACCCATGTGTTTTTTTTTTTTCCCCTTTCTTATTTACCACACAACTACAAAACCAAATGTTGTACTTCGTAATTGTGTTTTCGCACAAATCCCAGGACATTACCAGTAACGCGTCCTTCAGACTCGCAGCCTTTAAACCCTATTCGACTCGGATGCCACGACGGTGGCGTTACCTTACACGGGATGTGACGTGATATTCACTCGGGTTACACTTCTAACGCTTTGTTTTTTAGTGTTTTTTTTTTTTTATTTTTTCATTCTCATGAATTTCCAGACGTTTCTTCCTGTTATTCTTATTTTTGGATTTCGAGCTTTTGCTCCAGCTTCAGTATGCTAATGATTTTAAAATCAGCATGTCATTGGACAAAGAACCATTAACTCGTATTTATCTTCCGCGCTAATTAGTTTTTGTTCGCACATGAGTCTCCTGGGAATTTCCCAGGAATTGTATGAAGTCTTGTCCTGGTTCGCTGCCACATCGTATCCTCCCGGGATTTTAAATCTGGCTTGTGTTTTTACGTTTCTCTCTACTTCTGATGGATTCAAATTCATCCAGATTTTAATTAATATTTTAAACACTGACCGTTAATGAATCTCACTGAATAGAAGTGCATTTGTGAAAGGGGTTTCAGACTTTCCCGAAAAACGTAAATGAGCTCTGTTTAAATTTAATATTGGTGAAAGAATTCTACTGAAGTGCGTTCTGTGGTTCATAATTTCATCATTTTCAATGCCGGAGTTTAGAGTCGCATCAGGTAGGATTAAGTAGGTTAGGTAGGTGGCTTCGACGGGTTTTTTTTCCCCCACCCTTGAGCCCACCCCCCTCATATTCCCACCCCCCTCATATTCCCACCCATGTTCATGAAGCTCCGCCCCCAGGTCCATAGAGTAGTAGAGCGTCTACAAAATGACTGACAAGCATTCCGGACTGGAAATCAGTTTTCCCAAACGGGTTTCCTCTGCCACTTAGGCCATGACTTAAACCATTTTTTATTATATATACATATATATATATATTTTCTAGGATATTTGTAAGAAATAAACAAAAGTGACACCTGCACCGTTAACACCTGCCCTTAGACGTCCATTGTAAGTGAGTTTACACAAACACACACACACACACACACACACAGAGTATTCCTTTAATGGAATACACACAGCTTTCTCGCTCACTTTATTTCTTTTTTTTTTAATTTCTGTGTTTCTAAGGTGACGGCGCTTCCTGTAGAGCGTTACTGTGCCGACCGCAGCGCCGAGTACGAGTGGCGGCAGGTCCGTGACGGCGGCAGTTTGACCGCCAAGCAGTGCTTCCTGTTCGGCTCGCCTGAGCTGGCGCGCACCTGGGCCGCCCGCGCTCACTACTTCCACCCTCAGAGCCCGGGCGGGTTGATGGCCCTGCTGCCCCGACACGGCTGGTCCTTCATCAGGATACCGGGTAAGTCGCGCAGCCGCGGCGCGCTAGCCCGCAGCACTGTGTCACTCGCCTGAGCGCTAGATCATTTCTCTGTATCCGACTATTGTTCCTGCGCTGAGGGTTTTATTTAAGACGAGGAACTTTCTCACAGCTCCTTCGTTTGATTTCCAGCGTCTCTAGAGGAAGCGACTCACAAATCTTAATCTTAAAGCCCAACCCCTGAGAGAACAGCACACACCCGCATTCGCAGCTCGTCTGCGTCGTCTTGATTTTTATTTATTTATTTTTTTATTTTTTATAGGTTGGACAGGGATACGGCCTCTCTGTGCTATTGTGCGTGTGAGTCAGAGCTGGAGGAAACGCTACAGAGGGAGAAGCAGAGGCTGCCAGAGAGACCCGTGGGAGAGTGGTACAGGTCACGGTGGCCACCAGCCCGGGCCGCTCTGGGGTCACGACCCCTGCCTGCACTGCTTCTCCGTCACTGTCAGCGTTTGGCTCAACACACCGCCGTTTGTTAAATGTTACAGAGAGCAATTTTTTTTCTTTTTTTAATTTTATTTCTTAGACGATGTATACGGGTGCACTTTTTTTTTTTTTTTTTTTGCACACAGAGTCCTGTGAAGTTGGGAGGGGGGACAAAGCAAGGAAGTTCGACTCTTTGACATTGTTTCAGCGTATTGTTAGCTAAGCGTGAGTGTGTGTGAGTGAGCTCCCGCACTCATTCACAGACCCGAGGTGCTTCGGCTCTCGCTCCTTTTCCCATTTTCTCAGAGTCGTACTGTACCCTGGGAAGGAAGTGACACAACGCAGGGCCGGGCTCAATCGAAGCCCCGTGGCAGCGCCATCAACATCAACATCAACATCAACATCGCCCCCTGTGAAGATGCTGGAACAGAGCACGGCTCGAATAGCCTTTTGTGATGCACATTAATCAGCAGTATCAACATATTAGCTCATTCCAGTTAATCACACACACACACACACACACACACCCTGGGTTGGTCTGGTGTGTAAACCCATGCTGCTCGCCAGGCTGAATCATGGCGGCTTTGTTCATGCAACAAAAACCAACAAACCAAAAAAAAAAAAATCCACGTATCCCAGTGAGGCTGCGTTCACTTGACTTTTTTCTTTCTTTTCTTTTAAGCTCTGCAGACTTCATCTGTAATCCTGTCTGCCTTTTTTATTCTGTTTCCCTTTTTTATTTTATTTAAATTACTGTCTCCCCAAACCACAAGTGCACATTTTATGGGAATTTGTTTACTTGCTTACTAACTTATTCATAAATTGTATCATTTTTTTATTTCATCTTATCTATCTATCTATCTATCTATCAGTCTGTTTGTGTGTCTGTGTATGTGTCTATCTATCTATCTATCTATCTATCTATCTATCTATCTATCTATCTATCTATCAGTCTGTTTGTGTGTCTATCTATCTATCTATCTATCTATCAGTCTGTTTGTGTGTCTATCTATCTATCTATCTATCTATCTATCTATCTATCTGTGTGTCTATCAGTCTGTTTGTGTGTCTGTGTGTGCCTATCTATCTATCTATCTATCTATCTATCTATCTATCTATCTATCTGTCTATCTATCTATCTGTGTGTCTATCAGTCTGTTTGTGTGTCTGTGTGTGTGTGTCTATCTATCTATCTATCTATCTATCTATCTATCTATCTATCTATCTATCTATCTATCTATCTATCTATCTATCTGTCTGTCTGTCTGTCTATCTATCTATCTATCTATCTATCTATCTATCTATCTATCTATCTATCTGTCTGTCTGTCTGTCTGTCTATGTGGCTATGTATGTGTCTATCTATCTATCTATCTATCTGTGTCTGTCTGTCTATCTATCTATCTATCTATCTATCTATCTATCTATCTATCTGTGGCTGTCTGTCTATCTATCTATCTGTCTATCTATCTATCTATCTGTGTCTATCTATCTATCTATCTATATTATATATATATATATATATATATATCTGTATTATCTATCTGTGGCTGTCTGTCTATCTATCTGTCTATCTGTGTCTGTCTGTCTGTCTATGTGGCTATGTATGTGTCTATCTATCTATCTATCTATCTATCTGTGGCTGTCTGTCTATCTATCTGTCTATCTATCTGTCTATCTATCTATCTATCTATTGTAATAATGGAGCATCCATAAGCTTTTAAACTTTTAAGAAAGCATTAAGTGACATCACACTTTTTTTAAATCACCCGACCAATCAGAGTGCAGCTCTGTGGGCAAGTGAGGAAAAAAAGCAACATGGAGGACGGTGTAGAAAACTGAAACGGTCACCTTTTCTTGATTTTCTTCCTCCAAAGCCAAAGCCAAATATTTAGAAGTCAGTCTAATCCTTGCTGTTAATAAATCTGGATGCATAAACAAGCTAATTAGCCCGTGCCAGCCGTAAGGCAGAGGCGGGAACAGCGTTGTTATGGTTACAGCACACACATCGCGTGACGTGGGTTTTTTTTTCGTCAGCACGAAAGGTCAGCGCTTTTTCTGTAGAAGAAAATTCTGTTGTGAAAAGTCTGATGTGTCTGATCTCGGGGGGAAAAGTTAGAAAGATGGAGAGTTTGCTGTGAAAATTGATTCCGAATTGAAATTAGATTCAAGATTTAGTTTTTAACCGTTAATAGGTGCGTAATAAGGAACAGAGTGTACAAATAAAATTGAATTGAATCCATTTATTTCAATTTTATACAAATAAAATTGAATTGAATTGAATTACATATAAAAAATTTTGGACATAGGAATATTTATTTATTTATTTATTTATTTATTTCATGCGTACCATTTTAACTTTTAACTCATGGACGATCCATTTCCTCTTTAATATTTGATATTGTGGTGAGATTTGGAGCGAGTAGCTCAGGCTATATTTACGTCTTCGAGGCGCGTCACATCTACGTGAATCACGTTACGTTTAAACCTACTCGACAAATGACAACTTCCGGTTCGCAAAAGTCAACAAGTTTTCGGGCCGTTAAACTGTCGGGCATTTACGAATAAAAATAAAAAAAAACCGAATAACTTGGACATGGAATGTACTGGTCCTGAACTCCCAGGCTACTGATTTATCCGCCTCTGATAATGATCGATAAGATGGATCTTTCAGGACACTGATTCAGATTCAGTACACTGAGATTCAGCCGTATAAAAAGTCAAACGAGTTACGAATCATTTGTTACGATAGATGTACAGTACCGTGCAAAAGTCTTATGTAAAGAAATGCTGTAGAGAAGAGATGCCTTCAAGAGTAATGAAGTTAAATGCTTCTACATTTAAAAAAAACACTATAAAGAGCAGTAAACAGTAATAAATGAAACA
>CM075021.1:17035429-17057579 GCA_037576675.1 Pangasius sanitwongsei
TACGTTATTGTCTGTGCTGTGTGGTGTGGTCATTACGTTATTGTCTGTGGTGTGTGGTGTGGTCATTACGTTATTGTCTGTGGCGTGTGGTGTGGTCATTACGTTATTGTCTGTGGCGTGTGGTGTGGTCATTACGTTATTGTGTGTGGTGTGTGGTGTGGTCATTACGTTATTGTCTGTGGCGTGTGGTGTGGTCATTACGTTATTGTGTGTGGTGTGTAGTGTGGTCATTACGTTATTGTCTGTGGTGTGTACTGTGGTCATTATGTTATGGTGTGTGTGGTGTTGTCTGTTTAGACCCGTCAGCAGCGTGTGAGTGGAGCCTCATCGGGTCAGAACCGGACTCTTGATTAGACCACAGTAACGTCAACAAGACGTTTTTCACAGCTTCAGGCATGGAGTCACGTGTAGGAGGACTGATCGTACTCTCTCGTGATGAGCTCTGATGAGAGAGAGTCAGATACGGGGTTAAATGAGGGCATGAAGATAATGTTTCATTTTTATCCCTTAGTGAATGAGACCATTGCTGTCCTCAGTAACATCACTGCTTCTCTGTTGTACAGAATGATCTTTCACACACACACACACACACACACACACACACACACACAAAGCATTAAGTTTAGTTTCTGATTAACTCTAATAACATATCCCTCTTTTCTTTTTTTTTTTCCTCAGGAGTACATGGTGTACCGAAAACACACATACATGCGACTGGACGGTTCATCCAAGATCTCGGAGCGTCGTGACATGGTGGCGGACTTCCAGAGCCGGTGAGCTGTCAGGCAGTGGTTTCTTTCTTTCTTTCTTTCTTTCTTTTTTGAAAGAGGCTTGTTGAGGGTAAAAGGGGTGAAAAGCTCAACCTGTCTAACAGCGGGTCCCGTGTTAGCGTTTGTCTCTCAGTGAAGTTTAGAAAACAAGCTGTAATTAGCGCTCAGTCTGTGAGGTGCCTTCATGTTTGACCTCCCTGCGTGCCTCTGGTTCGCATTATCTCCTCTCACTGCCATCTGCTTTCCATTTCGTACAGAGAGTGTGTGGGATATTGAAGTGTCTGATTTTTTTTCTCTTTCTCAGTCATTTTTCTCTCTCTCTCTCTCTCTCTCTTTTTCTCTTCTGCTTGCAGGACGGATATATTTGTGTTTCTCCTCAGCACTAGAGCAGGGGGTCTGGGGATAAATCTGACCGCTGCAGACACGGTGAGACGCTCTAACACACTCACACTCATTACGGCTTCACTCAGTGACGGGTTCTCCGTCGGGTGAGACTACTGTTCTGCTGGAACGTCACGATCTGGCACATCACGCTTCTGAGAACATCATGTTCTCCTGATAACACCAAAACATCTTCATTAACCTTTTGAACTACAGTGAAACTAATAATGGTTGTGAGGAATGTAAATCTGGACTCACAGGAGTTAAAAAGTTTGCCTTAGCTTTGCCCACTTTTGAACTTTTCCACATTTTACAGTTTTCTTTTTTTAAATAAATAAATAAATAAATAAATAAATAAACCCCCAGCCAATATCCACTGACCAAAACTGTCTTTACAGAGGTATAAAGTGACATATTACAGGATGTTGTGAGGTTGTGTATTTTAACCCCTACCCAAGAAAACAGAGACAAAGACAAAAAACACTATAGCAGCAATGAAAAGGGGAAAAAAACAATAACAACTGCAACAGAAGAAAAAAAAAAAAGACAGAAAAAATTAAATAAATAATAAAAAAGAGGAAAAGGAACAGTAACAGGGATGACAGCAACTACACCAGAAGAATAGAAAGAAACAAAAAAGGGACAATGACTGACAACCATGAAAACAACTATAACAGAAGAAAAGATAAAAGAAATAAATAAAGTAAATAATAAAGCATAGAGGAAAAAGGGTCACTAACAAATAATGAACCAGAAGTAAAGAGGGGGGGAAAAGAAATGCGTAGCAACAATGTCAGGGACTACAACAGAAGCAAAGAAAGAAAGGAAGAAAAAATTAAATTATTAAAACTTGGAGAGGAAAAAGAGGTACAATAACAATTAAAAACTGCAACGGAAGAAAAGGAAAAAAGAGAAAAAAGTAAAACAAGAAAAGGGACAATTACAACAATGACAAAAACTGCAACAGAAGAAAAGAAAAAAATAAAATAAATAATAAAACATAAAGAGGAAAAAAGACAATAATAAGACAACCATGACAAAAACTACAACAGAAAGAAGAAAAATAATCATAAAACGGAGGGAAAGAGGACAATAACATCAATCACAATTCCAACAGAAGAAAAGGAAAAAAGAACAAAAAAAAAAAACAAAAAACATAAAATAGATAATAAAATAGAGGGGGAAGGAACAATATCAAAAAGGAAAATAATAAAACAGAGGAAAAATGGGAAAGATTTTTTTGTATTATAATTTTCTTTTAAAAGTGTAATAAACCAAAATAATCACTCTTCAACCAACTGATTAAAACATTTTCCATTTTTTCCTACAGAATAATTAATTAGCATATTGTTATTTAACGAACGGACCTTCGTTATGACAAAACGAAAAAAATAAACTCTTAGTTGTGCAAACTTTCGCACTTTACCAGTTGAAGTGGCATTTCAAAAGCGTTACGTTGAACTTGTTGATACCGATTAATATCCGTTCCCTGGGTAGAAAGAGAATTTGTGTTTGGGGTGTGTTTACGAGGGGTGTGTGATGAGTGTGTGATGAGTGTGTGTGATGAGTGTGTGTCCTCTGTTCCTCTGCAGGTGATTTTCTACGACAGTGACTGGAACCCCACGGTGGATCAGCAGGCCATGGACCGAGCTCACAGACTGGGCCAGACCAAGCAGGTCACTGTTTACCGCCTCATATGTAAAGGCACGATAGAGGAGCGAATCCTACAGCGGGCCAAGGAGAAGAGCGAGGTACGAAGAGCGACTTCATCTCCATCCACACACACACAGAGCCGCGGTCATTGTGGTTTTCTCACATATTACTTAAAGCTGCAGGGGAATCATTAATGTTTCCACTTTTTAAAAACAAAATGAAGTTGTTGTTGTTGCTGTTGTTGCTGTTGTTCCTCTATCGGCTGCTCCCGTTAGGGGTCGCCACAGCGGATCGTTGGTCTGCGTATATTTGATTCGGCACAGTTTTTAGGCCAGATGCCCTTCCTGATGTAACCCTCCCCAGTTTTATCCGGGGTTGGGACCGGCACCTAAACCCCAGTGGCTGCGTTCGGTTCCCCGGCCGGGAATCGAGCCACTAGTCCTCCAGGGACCCAAAAAAGAAATGAAATGCTGTTAAAAAAAAATTAGCCGTTTATTATTGTTAGTGAGTAAATATAAGATTTACGACATGTTGATCAGCAATTTCACTCATACAGACCCACCACTCATATCTCTAAAATATTGCATATATAATTTTTTGTCATTACTCTCTACCTGGCTGCTACCCCAGTAAATATAAGTATTAGTATTAGCTTATATAAGTATAGTATTAGCTTATCTGCTGAATACTACGTCATAGTATGTTATGTTTACATTCAGCAACTTATTATACTGTTACTCTTTTGCTCTACTGTTATATCTGATTCACTTTCTTACTAAAACTGCGTGCTAGGCTCTTACTGTGCCTATTGTCCTGTTTTAATAGTCATTATTGTCTATGTGCTATTTGCACGTGCACTTTATGTAGCACCTTGGTCCTGGAGGAACGTTGTTTCATTTCACTGTGTACTAACTAGCTGTATACGGTTGAAATGACAATAAAGCCACTTGACATGACTTGACTCACTCACACACACACACACACACACACACACACACACACCCTGTGCGCTTTATCTCCTGAAAATAAACGAATTGAAACTTGAGTGCAAGTCGTAATCCAGATTAAAGCACCAATGCGGTGATTCTGAGTCTAATGACGCTCTCGTGTGTCCCGTGTCTCAGATTCAGAGGATGGTGATTTCGGGAGGGAATTTCAAACCCGACACCCTGAAGCCTAAAGAGGTGGTCAGTCTGCTGCTGGACGACGAGGAGCTGGAGAAAAAACGTGAGTCGGGTTCTCCCCTGCGAGATACGGCACGCCCCGAAATACATCCGCGTCCGATCACTGTTCACCAAATCCGAAATGTAACCGAAAGATTAGCTGCTGATAAAATGTGCTACTGACTTAATTCTCTGTTAGCAAGCTAAAAATCTGACGCTGTCACCATGTCTCTCTCCCAGTAGCAGCGGATATTTATCTTGTAGTATTTTTGTATGTAAATATTGATGTGTTTGTAGATTCACAACATAAAATCCTAATTAAACCCATTTCAGTTCCCAAAAAAAAAAAAAAAAAAGCGATAAAGTTCCAGGGGGGTGAAAACTTTTTCAAGACGCCGTATATATAATTCTACCTAATTTAGAAAATGTAGTTTATGATAACGAGTTTCAGAATATACCTTTGAGATATAAATTTATTTATTTATTTATTGCTCACGCTTGGGGCGTAACAATACACTCCAGTAACGATTCGATTCGACTCACGATACTGGCTTCACGATCCGATTCAATTCGATACTCAGAATATTTTTTTTTTAACAAAATCTGACTCCTGTTTTATTTCCGAATCATAAGCGATGCACAGCAGTGTGTATTTCTGTCTTTATAAAATGAAATAAATCAGAAATGCCTATGAACAGAAGAGGTTTAATATTGTAAGCAGCTACAGTATTGTAAATATTGCACTATAGGTTCACTGTATCCTAAAACTAATTAAATTCTCCCCAAATATTTGATAGAACAAACGATCCGTCCTTCGTGCTTGTGTTTGTGTTTGTGTGCAGTGCGTTTAAGGCAGGAGGAGAAGAGGCAGCAGGAGGAGAGCAGCAAGGTGAAGGACCGTAAGAGGAAGAGAGAAAAATACGCCGAGAAGGTAATTCAGCCCCAAGTATCATTTACTTTACATTTGTCTTTAAATACAGTCGTAGGCCTTCTGTGATTCTGGGTCACGACCCTGTGTTTTGTTTGCGTGCAGAGGAAAAAGGAGGAGGACGCAGAGACGACGAAGAAGAAGAAAGAAGGCGTGAACTTGGTGATCCCGTACGCCCCCTCGGCGGACAACTCCAACCTGTCGGCGGACGGCGAGGACTCGTTCATCAGCGTGGACATGGAGTCGGCCATGCCCAGCCCCTTCAGCGAGGTGAGCGAACGTCCAGAGCGCACGTACTCCCACATTTATTCTTTTTACAGTTTTAATTCATCTCCACGTCGCTTGATTTCATTAACGGTAATTTGAATTAATCATAAGATTATAGATTACATCCGCATTCAAAACTTTGGTTTTTGAATAATAAAGGTTTCGTGTATCTTCCACATAACTCTTAACGCTGAATCTACGTTCATTAGTAACGTTAATTCTCAAGGGTGACGATGTGTTCGGATTTATTTTAAACGCTATTTTTAACGATTTACGTTTTTATTATTTAATCAGTGGATTATAATTTAACTGGAATTCTTCTGGGAATTTTTCCTACTTGAATGGCAAGTACTGTGGAGAGCCGCTAAAGGTTTCGTGCGTTACGCCGTAAAGACGTGCTGTCCACCGAACGGGAAGGCTGAAAAAAGAAAGACGAGGAAGTTAAACGAGTGCAGAGCGATGAGCAGGTCGTTTTTATCACGAATAAAGAAAGTTAAAAAGAATTTTCTTTATATTTGGGAAGCAAGTGAGTAGCTTGAAGGGAAGTGAGTGCACAGATGTACAGGATAATCGAAAAAGAAATCAGCACTGAAGGATTTGTTTGTTATTTTTATGATGCGCAGCTGAAAAGTCACCAGAAAGCTGACATGTCGACTTGTTTTTGCGCAGATCTCTCTGAGCAGCGAGCTGCAGCCGGGCTCTCTGCCAGCCGACGAGAGCAGCAGCGACATGCTGGTGATCGTGGATGAACCGCTGCCCACCAACTCGCCCGCCTCAGGCACCGGCTCCGTCTCAGACAACATGAACGGTGGGGAGAAAGAAAAAAAAAACACCTCCGTTTTATATAAAAACCTAAGAATATCTAGAAACAAAACAATAATAATGGAGATTAAAAATGTGTGTTAGGACCTAATTAAGAAAGTGACCTGCATGTCGACTGAACAATATTAATCACGCAACTTTAGATCATTTTAAAAAATGTTGTGAAATGCAAAAATTGTCAATGCAGTGGGTTTATTGTTGCCTGGTGTTGAACACCAGACAGGCATGGGTTATTGCATCACAAGATATAACAGCCTATCAGGTTCAATATGCAAATTTCCTCTGTTAACACATCTTATCTATCTAATTCTCCTATTCCTAGAGTCTGGGCACTTTTTTTTTTTGTCGTTAATTCTTCATGCAATTGATTTGATATGAATAGTTTATTATTTATTATTTAATATATATATATATATATCAGATTATGGACTTTAGAACAAGTTAAAAGAGGTTTTTGGGTGAGTTCAGTTTGAATTAGAGTGTAAATTGATACTTAAGCTCCATTTTCTGTTTGGGTTGGTTGTCAAACCAAAAAAAAAAAAAAAAAAAAAAACAAGAAGAAGAAAATGTTGATTTGTCAGAAATACGATGACTGAAAATTTTAATCACCTGAGCACAGAGAACACGGAGCCAGCCCTCAAGAAATTGTTCGATTAATGATATAAATAACTAGTTTATAACATTCCGTGTATCACTTTCCAGTGTTTACTTTGTCTTTGTGTTTGTTTTGTCGATCCTCATTTCTGTGCGGCATTTCTGCACAGCTACAGCTCTGTGCTTTGGCTCAGTTTAACAGCTCGCATCTACAAAAAAAATCCCAAAACACACGGCGTGTTTGATTCACTTCCAGCAGTCGAGTCGATTCAGAGTCACTTCGCTTCAGAGAGTAACGAAAGCATCTTACACTTTTCATTCTCTTATCCTCTAATGAATTGGATAAGCAGGAGGCCAAGACGTACTTTCCTCCCCCATAAACTCCATCATGATGCGTTTTTCCTGTGTTTCATCAGCAAATTCCTCCACCATAGATTATAGATTTATAATATAAATTTATTTTATGTTAATAGGAGCAGATTTTGGTTTGCATTTTCTCTGCATATAAAAGAACTGATGTATTTATTTTAGGGCAAAAAAATGACCAGCCGGAATTATTGTGGAAAGCAATTTCCATTTTGAAATCCACAATGAATTTATTTTACACTTTGAGGTAAAAACCTTCGTAAATTGCACGTTCATTAAGGCGTTTTTTCAGCACTTGTTTAGTTTTTCATTACGGAAATGAACTGTTTGTCGACTGAACAGTATTGATCAAGTCACGCTTAGTTAGTGTTGAACATATGACAAGTACGTGTTGTTGCATCATAAGATATAACAGCCTATCAGGTTCGATATGCAAATTAGTTGATACATTCGTTTAATCAAATTTGCATATCCCTTGAATCTGGGTAAAAGCACAGACACTTCTGTTCCTTTTCCCATTGCAATTCTCTGAGTTTTCCGCATGACTGATTTTATATTCAAAATTTATTATTTATTTATTATAGAGAAGTTCTGCTTTTAAAAAAAAAACAAGCAAAGCAAACTTTTTTTTTTTAGTTTTAAGATCCGACGTTCCAGCTGATGTCAGTCTGCGTTTGTCCTGCAGGTGTCTCTTCTCTAGACGTGTCGAGTCCAGGCAGAGGAAGAGCCGCTCGGAGCCGAGGGCGACCCAAAGGCTCGGGAACCGGCGGGAAGTGCGCGAGCAGGAAGGGTCGAGGGAGGAAGTCGACGGCCGGCAGTGCAGCAGCGATGGCGGGAGCGATGGCAGGAGCAGCGGCCGCCTCGGCTGCAGCGTACGCGGCGTACGGCTACAGCGTGTCTAAAGGTGGGTTCCTCAAGAAGGGCAAGAAAAATCGACAGCCGGTTAGTTTGCTAGATAGCTAGCTAGACAAAAAAAAAAAAAAAAACTCATGCTAGAAACCGCAAAGCGTATTCTTAAAGTTACAGCTTTACCTCTGACACTGGAGACTCCTTCCGTAAAATGTTAAATAAACGTCTCCTCATCGCCATATCAACAATCACGTTTTTTAACCCGCTTGTGTGTGAAAGAACTGTTACTATAGAAACGATAATCCTGTGATTTGTACTGATTAATTAACACCTTCTGATTGATCAGAATCCAGAATTCAACAGGTATAAAGACGTTACTCCATCCATCTGAAATTACAGTTACGTTGAATTAATGGTCATGTGACTTCTGATTTGCTTTTTCGATTTTGATTCTGTTTTAATCTCGTCCCTCAGGTATCGCTGCTGCCGCTTCTGGCTCCTTGCAGCCTGCGATTGTGCGATCTTCGGCCTCTGCAGCGTTCATCCCCGTGAGCACGACCTCCCCCCAGGCTAAAGGCTCGTCTCTGGGCTCGGGCGCTCAGCTCCTTCCTCACGGCAGCTCGCACGTCCTTCACGCTCCCTCCAAGAGAGGCAAAGCTCCAAGCGGCCACGCTGGCGGACGGTAGCAGTAGCAACCGTGTGGAGGTTATCATTCTAGTTCGGCCAGTAATTTTAGTCTCGGGGGGGGGGTGTGAGGTTTTCCATGGTTTATGATGTCTTCCTATGCGGAAAAAATCATTTCACCAGGCCTGTAGTCACTGTGAAGTAGGATCATTTGGGTTTTTCAGCTAAAATGCAAATCGATGAATATGAACGAGATACCGATAGCGCGACTGTAATTCCACGCATCGCTCCTAGTTTTGCACTTATCCATCACCAGTTACTCATTTTTTTGGGGCCACCAGCATGAAATATATCCTCTTTTTTTTTCCCTGTTTGCAAGAACATTTAGCACAAATATACAACATAGGAACAATAAATTAAACCTCAAACATCATCTCTACTCAAACACACCAGATTGTGAAAGATCAACCGTTTAAAAACGCCAAACTTCTCTTTATACAGCTGTTTGCTTTGTGGAAGAATCCACTTCAGCTACAGATACTTAATATATAAATATTCCAACCTGCAAGGAGAAAATGAGGTTTTTTTGTTTTTTTTTTTGGAATGAAGGTGTAAATGTGATGCTGCTTTCAAAAAAAAAAAAAAATGGGAAAAAAAAAAAAATAGTTCACTACTCCACTAAATGTGGAATATTTCTGACCTGGAAAATTCTTCGATGGATGTAAAATGTATCATAGCTTAAGTTAAAAAAAAAAAAAATGTGTTAATTTATGAAGATTTGTGCTAACTGTAAATTGTAATGGAGCTGTTTATTTTTAAACGTATTGAAATCGCATCGTTTTTGTGGCACCAGTGTTTTTTCGGGGGGGGGTTTATTTTGTGTCTAACGCGTGATTATTTGTCCGGTGTTTGTAAATACCACAGCGGATCTCGCTCCTTTCAACGTTCTCCATATTTCCCATGATGCTCGTCTATTTTTATAGGTCAACGTGTACATACGAGAGAAAGAAAAGTGTTGTTTTACTAACGTGGAGTAAATCCGAAATAATAATAAAAAAAACTCAAAAATAATTTCAAATGCATCTGTCTGTGATTTATCTGGCAATGTCTTGGCTCAACTGTGTTTTTTTTTTTAAGAAAGATAAGAGCAGGTTATTCACGTTGTAAAACATGGTAACACTTTACTCAAGGGCAGTGTTCATAAGAGTACATAACACCTACACAAGCAGGTTTATGACACCTAACGAAAACCTACGTAAATATTTTCTAAACCTTATATAATGAGCATAAAAACATGGTTACTTTGATGTCAGGTTAACATAACAGTCAGCTGAGTGAGTCATGTGACGTAAGGTTGTCATAAGGTTGGGTTATGACACTTTCTGGGATGATTTACGCAAGAACGTCATGACAGATGACTTTGAAACCTATGTAAACATTTATAAAGACTTATTCCAAGTGTCAGCTGACATTAAGGCTGCTTTTAGGACAGAGATAATATACATAACCCTGTCGTGACCGTGTCAGAGGCGTTCATAATAATCATAAACAATAAAATAAATAAACAAACAATAAAATGAAACTCAGTGTTCATAGAGCTACATGAACCCTACATATGTGCTTCATGATAAGTGACATAAAACCTACATAGACATTTATTTAAGACTTATTCACACACACGTCGTTTGACAAAGTCTGTTTTTGCGAAGTCACTTTAATGTTGTGTTATGACACTTTCTGGGCTCATTGTATATCAGAATGTGGCGGCAATTGACTTTGTAGCTCAGTGCACTTGTGTCATGTCAGAGTGACATAATGACAAAGTCATGTCAGACATCAATTTCAGACTTTTATGTCGGAGATAATATACGTAACGCTGTCGTGAGACTGTCATAGGTTTACATAAAAACATATAAACAGTATAAACTGAACCTCACTTTATTTAAAGGCCAAAGACAATACACATAACTGTTATTACAGTCCTGTGTCCATAGTATAATACTTATGAGCAGAAATAAGAAATTCATTACTTAAGGTCAGTGTTCATAGAGCTACAGGAAACCTACATAAGCAGTTAACAGTAACTGAAATAAACCTACATAAAGATATAGATGTCAGCTGACATAAAGGCTGCTTTTGTCATAGTTGACATAACACCTAAGTCAAGCCTTCTAAGTCAATTAAGAAAATTTAAACAAAAGGGAGCACTCACAGTGTTGTGACATCATCATAGGTGTTCATATCAGTCTTATCAATAGTAGCATTTACTTTACTTAAGGGCCAAAAGGAAACTGGATTACAGTCATTACAGTGTCATATCATTGTTATAGACATTCATAAAAAATCATATGAGCAGGAATATGAAACGCACTTTACTAAATGCCCACAGGAAATAGTCATAACTGTGTTATAGCTGAAGATTCACATTTTTGCATGACAATCAATTACTATTTTTTGACTCGGACATATTCAAGCTACAAAGTCAGTTGTTAGGATGCTCTAATGTCTTCTGTCAGCCCGAAATGTGTCAGAACACTACCTTATGTCAACATATGTCAGTTGACCCAGGTGTTATGTCAGCTGGGCAGAACATTGACATAGGCAGATGATGCATGTTTGAATAAGGCTTTATAATGGTTTCATTGTTAATAACATCAAAGAAACAAAGATACCAGTGACATCTGTTTGTTTGTGGGCAGTTAGGGAAGCTATGACACTTAATTACCATTTTGTGACTCTGACATATCAGAAGTCCACGAAACTACAAAGTCAGGTGTCATGAAGCTTCAATGTATGGTAAGTCAGCCTGAAATGTGTCATAACACGACCTAATGTCAACATACGTCAGATGAACCAGGTGTTATGTCAACTGGGCATCAAAGTTGACGAACAGCGTTGACATAAACCTGTTGGATGCCTGTTGGAATAAGGCTTTATAAGGCTAAATGTTTTCCAGTATTAATAACATCAAAGAAACAAAGCTACCCCTGACATCTGGTTGGTTGTGAGCAGTAAGACATGATGCCCATGCGCAAGCTCACGTCATTTACTAAGCTATGACACCTCACTTAGGATGTTATAACACTTAATTACTATTTAGTGACTCTAACATACATGACACTCAACTGTTTAATAAGTCAGCCCGAAACGTGTCATAACAGCCTTATGTCAATGTGTCACTTAACTCAGGTTTCATGTCAACTGGGCATAAGAGTAACATAGACGATCTGATGACGCCTGTTGGAATAAGGCTTTATAAATCTATGACACTTCATTACCAGTTTGTGACTCTGGCATACCAGAAGTCCACTGAGCTACAAAGTCTACAAAGTCAGGTGTCATGAAGCTTTAATGTACAGCAAGTCAGCCTGAAATGACCCAGGTGTCAGCTGGATATAAAACTGACATAGGCGGTCTATGAATGATGCCTGATGGAATAAGGCTTTATAAATGCTTCAGTGTTGAAAACATCTAACAAACCTGTCGAATCAGTGACATGCGTTTGTTGGTGGACGTGCTGTAAGTTTGCTCTGCCGTGACCTCGTTTATTAGCGTTCGTACAGATGTGCGGATAAAAACGGCCTGTTTATTTCTGAATGGTTTACACAATCCCGTATAAGGGACGGATCATAAAGGTCTTCCTCTAAACTGTTGTACACAGGTTCATAGCTACGAGAAGATGAACCACTGATCCACATTTCCTCTCTTATCTGTTCCTACAGACCTGATAAGCAGGGCAGAGTGTAAACACAGGACTTCCAGGAGCACCGAGTTCCCTGTTTCAGTCTGTGTGTGTGTGTGTGTGTGTGTGTTCAGACAGAAGTCATCTTGAGCTCCGTCCAAAGCAGTTCCCGCTTGAGTGGAAATGAAGTGTGTGAGTAACAGGTGTGTGATGCAGTTAAAGTAGCGCAAATTAGGAAGTGGGACTAAAAACCTACAGGAAGTAATGAATGTTCAGACGTCTAGAAACTAAAACACACCCACGGTCATGCTGTCATAGTAAAATAATCAACAACGGGGTGGTGCGATGACGCAGAGTTACTGCTCCCACACAGAAGTCGATTATCATCCTATAACAGAACGTCCTGATGTGTTTTATTCCTCTTACACCACAGCCAACTTTTATAATTAATTAAAGAAATACACAGCATACTTTTTTTTTTTTAAATCTGTTTACAGTTATCTGAAATGTTGCAGGATTGTCGTTCCTGTTTCGCTTTCCACAGGAACCTTTATTAAAACTGGCTAAAGAGAGCGACTGAATTAATTCAACAGAAACTCTGAGTGTTAGTCAGAATAAAAATAAGCTCAGGGTCAAGCCGTGTTTTCATTCGCTGCCACAGCAACAGCAATAAAGTGAAGAAATTCCTGGAAAGTACTTGTTTTGAGCAACTGACCGTCTTTTATCACTCCGCTTTCTCTCAACGTTACCCAAGCTGCGTGTTTAGCCTGGCTAACTTTCTGACGTGGCTTTCAAAAAAACTAAAGTCGCTGTGTTTCCTGTGCAAAACCTGGCCTATTTTATTGATGTGCTCCTGTGCTTTTGGAATTTCAGAGTTCTTCACCATCGACGCCTTCAGAGAAAACGAAATGGTTAAGATCAATGTAGCTAACCTCAGGCCATAGCGTCATGTCATCTACCCGGTCATTAAACTTTGACGGATGAGGCGCCGTCACAAGACGATCATTGAGACACTTAAGTGTCTGCACTATTTTTTTTTTTTTTTAACCATTTTCACAAGTTTAACCTCACATTATCAGCTAGGAACAAACACTAAATTGATTATAAAACACCAGATGTAAACGTAAAGCAGGATTCCGCTAAGAGCCAGACAAGACTGCTGCGTTCAGGAAAAAAAGTTTATAGCAGCTATAAACAGTCATTCCCTCACCTGCCTCGATTTGTAGCCGTTACTATAGAAACGGTAACGTTAAAGTGAAAAGGGCTGCGTTCATATACAGTTGCAGCTGCACTATAGTCAACCAGAATCAAGCATTCAACAGCGCTGAGGTATAAATAAATCGGAGACACGTATTTTCATTTAAGCACCTTTTATTTAAGGACATAAGTGAACAGTGGACTTCCTTTTACAACAAAGGGTCGTTATCTGGAGTGCAAAGTAAGCAGAATGTTTTGAAGTAGACGTGTGCGTCGTACAGCTTCGTACGGGAGTGAGCGATCCGCACTGCTTAGTGAGAGCAATGAGATATGACGTGAACTAACAGTACAATAACATTTAACGCATGAGAATGTGAGCCGGATCTACAGGAAGGGTTTTAGCTTAAAGCAGGTGCGCACTGTTGGGCCGCTAACAGTAAAGGCCTAAAGACAGCGAGGCAGGCCCTCTCGATGTCGAACAGGTGAGGGTCGTCGACCCCGGGGCAGCTCTGCCTCATGAACTCGGCCAGGCGGAGCAGGTACTCGACGTTGTAGCCCGTCTTCCCCTTGCACACCGCGATCTGAGCAGCGATCTCGTCCGTACTCGCAGGACCCAGGTAGGTCGGGTTGTCTTCTGTAGCGATGTAAACCAGAGCCTGGACCGAGAGCTGGCTCTCGTCACGCGGGATGAACTCGACCATGCGGGTGCCGTAGCCTCCTCGTACCGCTTCGCGTATGTTCAGGTAGGCGAGCGACTCCTCGATCTGGGAGCCGGTCACCTCGAAGGCCACGCCCCAGGTGCACGCCTGCGGAGGAGGGAGAAGCGGCGTTAAATTATGCACTCAATCAGAACAGTTAAAGAAGCTGTGTGTGTTTATGCCCATGCTATAGTGTTGCCAGCTTTGCGACTTTAGAGCTAAATTTGGTGACTTTTTAAACCTTTATTTAAAAAGGAGCCTAGAGACAAATCTAGTGACCAATCACTGAGCCCCACGGCTGCCAGCGGCCAATCACTGAGCCCCACGGCTGCCAGCAACCAATCACTGATCACCACTGTTTACTTTGTTCTCTTTTTGTTGGCTTTTACAGTAACAAAACGAAAGTTATTCCATCATATCCATTTCCCAACTCCTCACTACCACGGCTTCATTTTTCTGCATTCTTGATAGAAATTATAATTTTTCTCTCTCATATAATATATATTTAAAACAATTATACACTATATATAAACAGTTTGTGCTCGCCGTGACCAAAGATGACTTCTTTCTACAAGAACTACCATTTTCTTTTCTGATAAAACTTCAGAAAACCCTCGGATATGCAAATAACGGTTACGATTCGATGGATATGCTAATTGACCCATGACGTCACGCCCTACGCAGCTGGCAACACTACGCACAGTTGTGCTTTAGGAAGAACCGGAAGTTCCACTTACGTCATCCTCCTCCAGGAGCGTCACCACTCTTCCAGGCTGTCACAAAAAAATTAATAAATTAATAAAAATAAATAACACGATGCAAAGGAGGATAAAAGTGTATAATTTTATACGCTTAAAAAAATAAATTAAAAAAAAAAAAAAAGCTCATCTCACCATTTCGTCACTTCCGCGGTGGAAGGTGTCTCCGTGCCAGAAGCGCCGCATGTAGCCGCGGATGAAACCGACGTGGCTGCGCTTGTACTTGAAGTCGGGTTTCCACACCAGGGAACCGTAGCCGAAGATCCACAGGCTGCTCTTACCGGCTATGATGTCTTGAGGCTTCATTGTGAGAAATGATTTTAAAAAAAAGCAAAAAGCTATGAAACCGTTACAGGAGTGAAACCGGCTAACCCGCTAGCGTTAGCTTCCTCCGGTCCAGGAGCAGAGGTATCGGCTGGCTCACCGCTATACCGCGACCGGTATTGGAGCCCAACTGCTTGGCAGTTGTGAAGATGGAATTGCGCAGATCTGGTTGTTTTGCCTGGTGCATGCCGCCGCATTAGTGTCGCCGCATCATCGCCTTAAAACGCCATGTTAGCCTTTTCGGCTCGAGATCAAAAACAAAACACTTAAAATCCCGCTTAGCGGGTACTCAAGCTAGCCTGCTAACCCGTCTCTAAAATGTAAAAAATAACTAGGGAGCCTATACTAACTACCTATATTTAAAAATATATACTTATATAGTGCTAGCTTTCTGGCTCAACTGCAGCGATGCTCTTCGCTCAGATGATGAAACAAATCTCGCCCGCATCCCTTCATATATCCTGTAACCGCGTTACCATGGTGCTACGTCACCTGCACGCTTCCGCACTCTAAACCAATCACTGTCTAGAGGAGGCGGGATTTCAGATCTTTCATCCAATCATCACGTGAACCATTCCTATTGACGGCGAACCATACCCCCCCTCACCCCCCCCCGAATTCTTTCTCATTCTATTGGTTGACTAGCTGTCAGTCATGTATTTCCTTCACTTCTATTGGTCAATCAGAGCGTCTTTGCAAGTGATTTATCATTGAAACTGGCTGATGCAACCCGAAATGGTCGTTTCAAGCTAACACCAGAGCACGTCTGTTTCTGGGGAAGTGTTGCATCATTCAGAGTGAGGATTGTGTGTGTTTTTTGGGACGGACATGAAGTTATAAATGTAAAATGATAAAAAAATATGTAGTAGATTGTGGTCTAAAAAGATGTATTTTTTGAAAGTATACATCCAAAACAACTACAACAAACAACAACAACAAACAACAACAACAAGCTGGGTGTAGTCAGATTTACTCATAACAGTTAGTCAAAAATATAATTTCAGAGAACTATTTATAAATAGTCATGTATAAATGTTTTGTAGTCTGAAAAACATTTTTGTTTGAAAAACAAAAAACCCAGAAAAAAAATGCCTCAAGCTATAGGCAAACAGCTCCAGTTAAGAAAACAGATAAACTGATAAGCAAAACATCAGTTACACACAATTCCAAGAAACAGTGATTGTTTCAGCATTAATCGTTGCATAAAATTCTAATAATTATTATCTCAGGTCATATATTTAACCCAAATACTTTACAAAGTGGATCAATTAAAAAATTTAAATCTATTTTCGTGCACTCTCGCAATCAGTGGTCAGATTTTCACATCATTTATCAAAATATAATTTCAGGCAATTATTATTTAGAAATATTTGCATTTTATGATTAGAGACATTAAAAAAAACCCACCTTTGCCCTATATTTAAATCGTGTTGATGTTCCTCCGGGGGAAAATGACTCGAATAGTGTGGAAACAGGTCTGTCTGACAAAACAGCGCTGATAAACAACGCTGATGTTCAAACAGAATTCCAAGAAACAGTGATTCATTATATATAATCATCATAATTAGTGTCTCCGGTCATGAGCGTAATCCAGATAAGCACAGATTCTTGAAGTATACATCTTAAAAATTCGTATGCAGTGTGTTTTTTTTTTTTTTTGGTGTTGTGATGGTCAGTGGACAGATTGTACACAATTGATCATCATTTCATTGAAATATTATTTATGATATGGAGTATATGTGTAGTTCTGAGGTCTGTTTGAGAAAACATACAGAATTCCAGGGAAAATCGAATCTTTCAGCGTGAATCGTTGCGTCATCGAAGGATGAGTTACTGAACGTTATGTTTCAGAAACACAATATGAGTATTCAGTATTGAGATGCTGTTCAGATTTTAAATCCATAAACTTCTACATTAAAAATAATACTGTCATTTGTCATATTTATTTAATGGAGTTGGATTCAAGGTATAAAAATAAAGTATGTCTTTACTTATTTTTTTTTTTGTACGTATTGTTTGTACAGCCGCGGATTGGAGAATGAGAGCTCGGTTTTTGCCGGCGGTGTTGTGTTTAACTTTGGCGCTCCTCTTCAGAAGATGGATTAAACCCAAGATTCCACCTGGGGGTTGAACGTTGCCTCGTTTTTCAGTAGGATGTATAGTGTGGTTTCTTTTTTTTTTTTTTTTTTTAGTTTTCCAGTCCTGGCCTAGTTTCTTTGTAAGGTGTTTTCCCAACTCTAATTCTTTAATAATGGCTGTAGGATTGGGAAACACTGTGGTCTGACTTCTCAACTCCACTTGGAATAGAGTAACAGACACATGAAAATCGAGTCGTATTTCTTGCTTCGGCATTTTAAGCCAAACGTAATCAGTCTGGTCCCTGAGGAATCCTGGCCGGTCTACTTTTTCTTTCTAGGGTCTGATCACTAACCCACTTGCGCCAGGTAATCCCCGTCGTACAAGTTTTATTACAGTGCTCAGGTGTGTTACGAACTGGAACACGAGAACAATACGGACCCACGGGAACCTAGAAGACGGCGTTGAGAACCTCTGGCTTAAACTCAGAGGGGGAGAAATGTAAGACTGCGAAACCGAGAGCCAGCTGCCAATTTGCTGCACCACTGTAAGTCACTGTATCAACTTTAATTCGTCACGGTATTTCCACGAAGCCCAAAGGCTGGAGTAAATCTTAAAGCAGCACCGTCCATCATCTCAGACTTGGCTATTGGATTTTAGAAAAATCAAGTCAGCTCTGTGAAAACATGACCTTAATAGACTACGTTCACCATCAGTTCCTGAGTCATGATTAAAAAAAATTCCAGGGTGGAATTACTGTCACCACCTGGAAGGTGGTTAATTTCATATAATACCACGCCCGAAGTATTTCTGTCCTCTCACACCACAGCAGTTTGCCAACAATTAAAATGGTTTATTTATTAAAAAGGACAAGACTCTCAGACTCTCTTTCTTTTCTCTCTCTTGAAGTTAATAAGACAAAATAAATAAATAAATAAATAACACGGCTTGCCACGTTACCGAAAAACCGCAAAAAGTGTGAACTCATTTGTCCGAAGAAGTCGGAAAAGTCACAGCTTTATCGCTAACTGTTAAGACTCCTTCCATAAATGTTAAATAAACCTCTCCTTACAGAAAGCCTCATATCAAAGGTTAAACGTTCTTCTTTCTTAAACAGCAACACGTTTTCGTAGTTTGTTTAGTCGTAGTTGGTCAGAAGGTGTTGATTAATTTTCCGTAAGAGCAATTCTGACAGTAGTAAATCACAGGTTTATTTTATATTAATGCGTGCGTTCTACTACGTTATCGTTTCTATAGTAACAGCTCATTCACAGGGACGTGTACGCCAGCCGCGCCACATTAAAAATCGTTGATAAGGTGATGTTTTCTCTAGGAAGATATTTATCTAACGTTTGTGGAAGGAGTCTCCAGTTTCAACGCTTTGTAGCAGATAGTGGTTAAGCTGTAAACTTACATTTTCTGAGTTTACACTTTGCGGTTTCTCAGTAACAAGACAAACTGCATTTTTTTGTCTTATTAACTTCACGACTGTTTGTAGCTCTTTGTAGTGAGAACAGGAACTAACTTGTTTCGTAGATGCCCCACAACATTAAATGTAACTCTACATGTAACTATAAAACGTGTGACGTCTCATTTTGTTAATTAAAAAAATTGTAATTGACAAATACCATGACATGCTGTGATTGGAAAATAATCAACTTTGGGGTGATAACAGTAACTCTGCTTCATCACACTACTGCATCATGGATTATTTTCCTATAACAGCACGGCACGGTGTGGTTTGTTCCTTATATATTGCCCAACCGCAAACCCAACACACTTTGACTTACATCAAATATATGATATAGAGTCATTTCCTGTAGGTTGTTTATGTATTAATCAGACCTGTAAATGAACTCGGTGTCTCTTCTGTAAGGCTTTGTGATCAGGATACGAGCCTCACCACATGGCCACTCTTCAGTATAAACAGCAAGAACCTTTCTCCCAGTTCTACCCCACTATAGGTTTTGGTAAACAACCCCCTCACCCCTCTCCCCTATTTAACACTTCCTTATGTTTACCCCAGGCTCGTCTTTCCTCTTTAGCTAAAACAGGATTATCTATAAATAGAGGTGTTAGCCGGCATCATACGATCCAGTCCCGTGTAAGCTCCTTAAAAGTCTGCGTGATGCACAGGGCTTTCTCTGCCACGCTGCTGCTGAGCTCCAGGAGCTGAGCCTTTCAAAGAACAGCGTGTTTACTCTCTCCACCCGTAACCTAAAGCCCCGGCATGCAGGAGCGTGACCTTGTGCACACTGTAAACACGGCATGGAAAAAGCAGCCCTGTCATTTTTCCCTTACTGGATGTTCTGACCTTTTGTTTTTTTTTTTTTTTTAAGTTCTGCATGTATAGAAATAGCAACAGCAATATATTCACAGCCAGTTCCTTTTAAGTTCCAGCTTATTATATTAAAGCAGGTTAGTAACTGTAGTGAAATGTGTATAGTTGTGAAACTGAGGAATGTTAAACAGGACCAGCTTCCTGCTTTGATCAATAAATCATTTCATTGCATTTATTATTCCTCTGACAAACGTTTTTTTTATCCAAAGTGAGGCAGAAAACATTCCAAGGAATACTTGGAAAGCACAAAAACTTTCCTGTGTCGGAAAACTTAAGGTTACAATATGCATTGTTTTGGTAACAAACTACCAGCAAAACAGCAGCATTGCATTAAAAATAGTTAATAAATAAGTTAATAAGGCTACAACAATAAATTAACACTTAAAAGGAGGGACAAAAATCTAAAAATGTTAATATTTTACAATTTTAGCGCTTCCCAATACTACAACTTTAATGTCATATCACCTGATCATGATCAGAATTTAGTCTTTTTGTTATTTTAAAAAAGGTTATAAAGATGTCACAATACGCACAATATCTCAGAAAAGTGTATTGTGTCATAATTTATCACGACAACAATAATAACAATACATTGTCATATTACATCGCCCCGCCCTAGCTGCGTTTCATAGGCGTTCCTTCTTTATTATAAGTAACAAACATTCTCAAATAACACAAGCAAGCACTGATAATAGTAATAAAGATTATATTAATAATCTTAACACAATAATACACGATGAGTAATAATAAGCACGCAAAGCAAAAACCCATCAAAATCATTTCACTTGTCTAATCTTTTTAAAAAGCTTTTTATAAAACCCAAACGTAGATCTTTTACTCTTTTACCCATGACATCAGATGGATACTCAGAAGGGCGTATGCAAGGCTTCTTCTGCATTTCTGACGGATCATTTACGATAACAGCATACCAAACAAAAATGTGTCTCAACAGGCTCTCGAAGGGTTCGAGTCCACGGGTGTTTCTACATACATATATATAATGTGTGTGTGTGTCTTCATTTTTTAAAATATTGACACCCTTCTCGAGAATGAACAAAAATGATTGTATAAAATAAACATTACACACAATGAAATACATTTTCCAGACCTCCAATACAAAATCACTCTCATACAAAACCTCTTTTTAATATGTTATATTGTAGTGTTTTCTGTCAGTATTTAAAATAAACACAAATCCTTACAGATGCTAACATGTGCTTAGTGAAGGCTGAATGTGTGTTTTATTTAAGGCAATCCATGAAACGTTGTCAGAAATCCAACTGGAGGTCAGAGCACATGCAGACAAAAACAAACTAGAATGATTCATATTCACAGTCAGAAAAACAGGCAGAGGTCAAGCCAGGAAATACTACACACACAGAACAGGGACTAGAAAACAAGGCAGTAGGGAAACACACAATAATGTTCGACGAAAATTCAATGAAACAAAGAAACAACTGGGTATACATAGACTAAATAATCTAACACAGAACAGGCGCGCACAATAGAGTAAGAAAACAATGACAGGAGAGGGACAGAAACCACAGCACATGACTTTCGTCGCCACGGGATCTGTGATGTGAAAGGGGGAATCGGCGAACAGGAAGTGGCTCGGCGCTGTTATTCTCGCCAGTAAAGCTTATTATCAGAATAAATCAAAAAATATACACCATATTGTGTCTGCTTGTCTTCATAAAGGGGTGCCAATAATTTTGGAGTTCATGCTGATGGTTGAATTGGCAAGATTTTAAACTAATCCAGTTGCAGTGATTGGAGTAACTCTTCTAACACAAAATCACACTTAAAAAAAAAAAAACTTCAATTTTCTCTAAATAATATGTGGCAAAATTATTGGCACACCTGAACATTATTCAACATGAACACAAATAAATATAATATAAAAAAATAAATAAATAAGGAAGAAGCTCAGAGCTGTTGTTCTCCCCAGCGAGGCTAATTATGGGGTGCCAATAATTTTGAAATCAACATTAGGAACTCTATACAGCGTCCTCATGTACTGTATTTGAGGTCGTTTTTGAATATTTTTGAATATAAATTTAAAATATTTTGTTTTCATAAAGGGTGCCAATAATTATGGAGTTCACCATGACAGCAAAACTTAGACTAAGTTTAATCCAATCCAGTTGCAGTGATTGGAGTAATACTTCCTCTCATTAAAATTTGGCAAAAATATTGACACCCTAAACGATATTTGTAACAAATGCAAACTATGCTTCATCCTTCAAACTCTGACAGTGTCTCGCTGTCTTTAGGTACAAATATGCAGTTCTACAGATAAAATCTCTCCATCGTCTATCATCATGTGGGAAAAGTAAAGTGCTTTTAGCGTAAAGGATCACCTGAACACGTCGAGAACTGGATGTTAAAATGTACAGTTCTGTGCAAAAGTCTTAGACACATGCAAAGAAACGCTGTAGAGCAAAGACGCCTTCAGAAATAATGAAATTAGATGTTTCTATATTTAAAGAAATACTATAAAGAGCAGTAAACAGTAATAAATGAAACAAATTTTCATTATTTTTCAATATTTGGTGTGACGATCCTTCGCTTTAAATAAATAAACAGTATCTCAGGTGCAGTGTGTGCAGTTTGATAAGGAAATGAGCTGTAAGTGTTACTGAGCATCTTGCAGAAGC
>CM075021.1:17057679-17075996 GCA_037576675.1 Pangasius sanitwongsei
GATGGAGTCCTGAGTACGAAGGTGCTCGTGGCAACCGCAGCCCCAAAGCCACTACAGCAATCGCAGTCCCAAGCCATCACAGCAAATTAGACGCATGATCATACCGACCCCTTGGACGGTGAGGAGAATGCTGAAGGATTCAAAGACGCCAAAGATCATAAATTGATTTTGAGGGTCGTCGAGTGAGTTATTAGACATCATGACCAGGCCTAGTTAGAGCTGCAGCTGGAATCGTGTGTAAAATGTACGTAAACGTACGTAAAATGTGTAAAACTGAACGTTTTTAATGAGAAAGTTTGTAGAAAAAAGATGAGGAACGAGGAAAAGATTATGGCGCTGGATCAGTGATGCCTGGGAACATTAACAGCATCAGGAATGATCCAGAAAAGTATCAGGATATTTTAACTTAACACTTATTTGCCTCTGCCAGGAGGTTACGATTTGAATGTAGATAGCGCTTTTAACAGCACACAAAATCAGCGTTTTGTGACAAGCTTCTCAGTCTCCGGATTTGAACAGTGTTTAAAAAACAAAACCTACAAAAAAAAACCCTGTGGTCTGAATTGAATACAGGAAGTTGAGATGTTGTGCATGGACGAGAGTCTACAGCGTGTCCCAGAAGTCTCCATACATTAACATTTCAATTAACACTTATTTACAAAAGTCTCTACATGATTGCCATTTCTCTGTAAACACACATGGAGTTGTCTTTCCCAACTTTGGCTCCCAGTTTGGCAACAGTGTCGTGTGTGCAACCTTGAGCCTCCAGCCATGAGCATGATTTCAATACGTCCTTCTTTTGTCAAAGGAGACAACTCTTAAAGGCTATCTGAAAAAAAAAAATACATATATATAAAAAATATATAAAAGTCATATAAGTATGAAACATTTTGGAAGATATTTTGCTAAAAAGTGTTCATTTCCCCTCTGTATGGAGACTTTTGGGACACACTGTAGATGTGTCTCCAACCATGTTGGACATTAAAGAAGAGTCTCATTGCTGCTCTTCAGAGGATGAAAACAATGTTTTAGAGAAAAAAAGCGTTTAAATAATAAATCTCTAGAGTATGTGTACTTAGTGATCTTTGCTCATTTTCAAGAAGGGTGCCAATAATTACTTCTGACATTAATATTAAGGTGTTTTTTCGATTAGACTGTAATATGTAGAGTATTCTATAGAATTTTTTCCCATGTCCGTGATGAGTGGATTGTCTGGTTTAACAGTGACGCTCATAAAAAAACATCTCATCGAGAGGAACTTTAGTGAACGCCCTTTTGCTGTCAAGCAAAAAGAGCTGAAATATTTCCTCCCGGGCTGAATAAATATTAAATTACGCATGATGCAGCTAAGACATTGTGTATTTTAATATGTGACTAACTGTCTGTATGTTTTAGAGAACCTGTATTTAACAGCTATGTGGTAATTACAGGTAATTTTGTTACAGGTAAGTATGTTACAAATACCAGGTTTGTACTGCAGGAACTTTGTTCCACATTCCAGTAATTACTCAGAAACTACTAGGGAATTAAGCACTACAAGTTGAATCTGTAAGTACTTGTTAACAAATAATAAAAAAAAAAAAATCTGTACTTTATTTTCAGTAGTAAGTTCTACCAATCTCAAGAAAAGCATACACTCACCTGATCATCACACTCACACTCACCTGATCATCACACACACACTCACCTAATCATCACACACACTCACACTCAGCTGATCATCACAAACACACACACACACACACACACACACACATGCGGTTCTTCCCCAAAAACAACGGCCATAAAGTTGAAAGCACACAAATGTAAAGTATTTTACTGTTAAAATGTGCGGCACTGAGAATGCGCCCTGCGACTTTTTTCATCTTCACAGTGTCCAGTAAGTTCGTTTTTGAAGCTAATTAGCCAGAAATGACTTTTGCACTTTTTAATGTGCTGCTGTTTTACTCTTAAAGTAAACTAAAATCATTTTTGCTAGCTTTTAACTATCAAGCAGTTTTGTTTCGTTCATAACAAACAGTTCACGTTAACTACAGTAGGGTCCAAAAATATGAGACCACATTAAAGGATTAAAACTGGAAAAAAGAAAAAAAAGAAAGGTTTTAGAATTCTGAAATATTTAAAAAAAAAAGAAAGTAAATGTTCAATATTTTGAATATACACTCACTGACCAATTTATTAGGAACCCCTGTACATCTTTCCATTCATCAAGTATCTGATAAGCCTGATCATGAGGCAGCAGCTCAGTGCGTAAATACATGAAGGCACGGATCAAGAGCGTCAGTTAATATTAAGATCAAACAGATTGGGGGAAAAAGTGATTTCAGTGACTTTGGCCATGGCCTGGTTGTTGGTGCCGGACACGCTGGTTGGAGTGTTTCAGAAACTGCTGATCTGCTGGGATTTTCACAGATAATTGTCTCTAGACTTTACACTAGAGAATGTTGTTGGGAAAAAAACACACAAACTACAAAAAAAAAACCCACCCAGTAAGCAGTCGTTCTCTGTTCTGAGTGGACACACCTTATTAAAGACAGAGGTCAAATGAGAATGGACAGATTTGTTGAAACTGACAGGAAGTGTCAACTATGTTAACTCAAATAATCACTCTTTACATCAGTTGTGAACAGAAAAGCATCTCCGAATGCACAGTTTTAGAATGGGGTTCCTAATAATTTGGTCGTTGAGTATATAACATTCAAGATTCTGCACTATTTCTAGATCCCTGTATAAATGTAAGCAGATGTGTGATATTGACCATGTGAACGGCTTTGTACTTGTTCAGATTTTCCTCGTGTCTAATCTCTTCAACTGAAGCACATGATCAGATGAAATGCTGATGGATTTGATCTAAAATGGATCATCGGGTCCATCAGCGTCCATGTCAGCTCCAGTGCACACTGTCATTAAAGCGAAAAGGGGCAAACCAAATACTAAGAAACTGAAGTTTATGTGAATATTTCTAACTCTGGGGTTACTGCTGATAATATCATTAATATAATAAGCATTTTCACTAGTGAAGAAGTCTTTATTTGTCACATATACATTACAGTACAGCTGGGGTCAGCCATGACACTGTGCCCCTGGAGCAGATAGCGTTAAGGGCCTTGCTCAGGGGCCCAACAGTGGCAGCGCTGGGGCTTCAATGCCTGACCTTCTGATCAGTAACCCAGAGTAAACCATCAAACCAGCACTGCCCTAATGTTCTCAGACTTCTGGACCCCACTGGATGTTTAGGTGGATTAGTGTTGTTCCTTGAATTACTGTTAGCAGGTTAGTTCGATTAAAAAAAAAAAAAAAAAAGTCCTGCTACTTTGTTCCAGTGTAAAAGTGTTTCGAGCTTCCTCGTCAGTTTCTACTAAAAAGACAAACAAAGTTCTGCTTTCAGCTTCAGGTTTGTTTTTTTTTCAGGTTTGATTTTCCCAGTTCCCGCCCACCAGCCAGCTTCATGTTATGATGGTGAGTAATCACCATTATGATTTATTGAGATTTGTTTTGTTTTCCCTGTTGAACATTTAACATTAAAGAAAAACGTTGGCACAAGTCTTCGTGTTTGAAGTCGAACAGCACGTACAAAGGGCAGGTTTTCTGGCTTTATTAAAACCAATACGGCGAACAAACCACAGGCCGAGGCGACACAAAGAAACGTGAGCGAGACGAAAACAGTCGTGACCTAGCAACGACAAGCAACGTCAAACACTAACCGAAACAGACGCAATCCTGGGGAGAGAGTTCATAAAAAATAACACAGGCTGTTTAAAGGCGGTGTGAGATTGCGAACAGGCGAGTGTCATTAGTAAGCAAGTGACCGTGAATGAGGATTGGAGAGCTCTACTGGAGATCATGTGATGAGATCGTGAGCTGAGAATCATGGGAATTGCAGTCTGTGACGGTGTATAATTTTAACATAATCTGTGTTAATGAAAATACAGAATGTAAATTTTACAGTAAAATCATGTCAGGTGTAATGTAAATACACTAAATTACAGGAAGTGTTCAGACGCTGATTTTTATTACAGTGTTTACAATGTTTGTATAATACTTGTTGTAGTAATGCTTCAATAAACAGTTCAGAATTGTACAGTAAATATCTTTACCATAGTTCCTGTACTGTACAATAGTGCCTGTCTTTTCTTTTCTTTTTTAATACCACCAAGAAGATTTTGAGAAATGTTAGTCCAGGGGTTCTCAAACTTTTTGGACATTATGAATTTTTTTTTTTTTTTTTGCAACCCCAATCTTCCTCATTATTAAACATCACGCTTATAAACCCGTACTCAAGAAGTGTGAGTTTCTCTCACAACCCCATCTGCAGATCACGCAACCCTACACAGAAACCCCTGCTTTAGACATTAGACATGTTCTAAATCTCAAAATTCCTCACATTTTTAAAATTTAGTTACAGCTGTGGAAATCACAACTCATTATAATTATGATTATTATATTTTTTATTACTTTCTCATCATTAGTAATCTGTTTGACTGAATGAAAGGGGTTTAATCCAAACCACAAAAAACTCAAAAACAAGACAACTTGGACCTAAAGTGATCTGTTGGTGGAAATTCCAGAAATAAAAAGCTCTATAGCTCTAATAAACAGCCACAAAGTATTATTTTATAAGTCTTTTCTGCCACCGATCTTTGTATCTCTTATATCATATTTTTATATTTTTATATTTTTCCTTTCCTACATGATGTATAGATGTAAATTCTGGTTTATGTAAATTCTAGTTTCATGTCACGGACAGTCAAAAAAAAAAAGCATTTCACTGAACGTCATACTGTGTGTGTTTGTGTATGTGAGCAATAAAATTTGAATCTGAATTTTTGAATTTGGATTATGTTATAAAAATAAACCTGTACTGAGTGGTCTGTGAATTCATTTGACAGCTAACCCTTGTGTTTGGATCATTAGCAGAGGATGGTCTGTTCACGGGTTGTTGCGTAGCTGAGACAGAAAGTAATGTTCAAATTAATTAATTAATTAATTATTTTTGGGAGAAACCATAAAGACAAAAAGCAACAGGCCAGGAGTGCAATTAAGACACAGAGGTCTATCAGACTGTGCCAGCTGAATTTTAAAAAATTCAGCCTTCTAATGTCTAAAATTTTTTCATTTTTCTTAAAAAAGCGTTCAGGTGTAAAATGTGTAATGTTGAAGACAAAAAGTTTAGAGAATATCTTGCATGAATATAAAAAAATTACAGTTTGGGACATAAAGCAAGGAGGTAAAAAAAAATCTTCCCAAAAACAACACTAATTTAAAAACAAACTAACAAACTAACAAAGTAGCTTTTAAAAATCTTTAGAGATCAGTAAATTTTGGCACACAACCATTTTTTTATTTAATTTTTCTTTTCATATTTATATTTTATTTTATGCAGAAAGTTAGTCAAGACTGAGAAAGATAAATAGTCTAGAGAGCTACAGAAGTTTATGTGAATTTACATTTAAAAAAAATTATTTGTAGGTGATTTACATCTTATATTTCCTAAAACATGATCATGGACACGATGCATGAGAAGGTTAAAACGCCTATCCAAAGAGAAGAAGCACTTTTAAAAAACGTCTGCTGTAACATCATTGGTTTCTTACTCTACTGTGTGCACCTGTTCTGTGTTAGCTCGCGTCTGTATACACAGCTGTTTCTGCATTTCTCTGCGATGTCTGAAACAAAGAACCTTACTGTGTGTTTCCCTAGTGCCTTGTTTTCTAGTGTGTAGTGTTTCTAGGGGAAGGGAAAAGTATGGAGAAGTTACACTTATGTGAAAGTATAGATAATGCGTCAAAATCTTAACTGAAAGTGGAAGTATCCGGCTAAAAAAAAAAGAGAAACAAAAAAACAAAAAACCTCGAATGAAAGTCTAAAAGTTGCTACTTTTATAGTAAATATTTTTAACTGATGTAGTAAAGTTAATGGTGTTTTCGGTGATAGTATAATTAAAGGCTGTGAAAACTAACATTTATTAATTCTCTAAAACTGTTTAGATTATTTCATTGTCACAGTTTTTCCTGAAAAACATCATTCAATCTCTGTAATGCTACATAGTTTGCTAATGAATTAATCGGGAGTAAAATATCCTCTAAAAAAAACAATATTTACCACTAACTAGGGTTTAACATGCTGACTAGCCATTTTATGTTAGCTACTGGAATCGATGTCTAACCGGGCATTAACAAGCTAACAGTCAAGTTAATGTTAGCAAAATAGCAAAACTTACCTCAACATTCTTTTTCAAATTAGGAGATGTCTCATTTTATACTTTATGTCTTTGCTTACTCAGCATACTGAAATATTTTCCTGAGGTAAGGCCAGAGGTGCTCATCCTCAACATCCACACCGTGGTAAGGTGGTTTATCCATCTTCAGACGCACACCTGTAGCAGGAGCGTTGTCCCTCTTGTGAAGGATTTATGGGAGCGAGGATGAAATTATTTGCCTAAAATGCAAGCTGAACAGTTGTGGCACACAACTAGCTATAGCACTAGCTACATTGTGTAGCATGATAGCTTTATTTGTACACTGATAAACTTGATTGGATGCTAAACTGAAATGATTTGATGCTAACCTAAACAATTTGATGCTAAACTAAAAATTTGATGCTAAAGTGAAATGATTAGATGCTGAAGTGAAACAATTTGATGCTAAACTAAACATTTTGATGCTAAAGTGATATGATTGGATATTGAAATGAAATGATTAAATGCTGAAGTGAAATGATTGGATGCTAAAGTAAAATGATTGGATGCTAATCTGAGCTCATGTGATTGATGTTTAGTGCATGTATACAGCACTACTGGCTGGATGAGAGAAGAGAGCTTTGCGATCTAAATAAAAATGAAAAAATGAAAAAATGAAAAAGCGGTTGTTTTTCTTGGAAATGTAATTAAGTGAAAGTAGACATATTCAAATTCAGTAACACTCAAGTAAATTATAAATATGGCAAAATAATAATGACGTATAATAGTGAGGTATAATAGTGACATATAATAGTGAGATATAATAGTGAGGTATAATAGTGAGGAATAATAGTGAAGTATAATAGTGACATATAATAGTGAAGTATAATAGTGAGGTATAATAGTGAGATATAATAGTGACAAATAATATTGAAGTATAATAGTGACGTAACAGTGAAGTATAATAGTGACGTATAATAGTGAGGAATAATAGTGAGGTATAATAGTGAGGTATAATAGTGACGTTCAGTAGTGAAGTATAATAGTGAAGTATAACAGTGAGGTATGATAGTGAAGTGTAATAGTGAAGTATAATAGTGAGGTACGATAGGGAGGTATGATAGTGAGGTATAATAGTGAGGTATAATAGTGAGGAATAATAGTGAGGTATAATAGTAAGGTATGATAGTGAGATATAATAGTGAGGTATAATAGTGAGGAATAATAGTGAGGTATAATAGTGAGGTATGATAGTGAGATATAATAGTGAGGTATAATAGTGAGGAATAATAGTGAGGTATAATAGTGAGGAATAATAGTGAGGAATAATAGTGAGGTATGATAGTGACGTATAACAGTGACGTTCAATAGTGAGGTATAATAGTGAAGTATAATAGTGAAGTATAATAGTAAAGTGCAGTCAGTTTTCCCGCTGTGAGGGTAAAAAGCGTGGCGTGGCAGGTGGAGCGTTTCAGTGAGCATGTCACTGACCTCTAGTGTTAATTACTGAAACATGCACGCTGCAGGAGCGGCAGCAGTTTTACTTCCCACTGGTTTGGGATTGAACATAAACATTTTCAGTGCTGTGAAACTTAAAAAAGCAGGTTCTGATCATGATCTTGTGCAGCTGATTCATGATCCCTGTTTGTTTGGTTTGAACTGGAAAAGGAATAAATAATAATAATTATTATTATCATTATTTACACACCACCTCCTCCTTATTTATTATGAACCTGTTTCCTGAAACTGAAGGTATCCATGTGAACTGAGATAGGGGAAACAACACCACCACCACCACCACCAACAACAACAACAACGACAAAAAAAAGATGCGTGAGAAAAGCGTTTGGCCTGTGCCGGCATGTTCTGCATTTTTTAATCAGAAAGGAAGCAGGAAATGATGTCACTAGGTCACAAACAGGATGCTGTGATTATAACACAATGAGAATGCCTGGCCATGTGATGGAGACCCTGAGGCCAAAGAGCGGGGCACACACACACACACACATTCATACATATACTGTATACGCACACACACATGCACACACACACACATACACAGAGTCTCTGTGTAACAGGTTGCAGGTCGAAAGCTTTACCACATGACTAATTACTGCGATAATGAGTGTTATGTGACGGAAGCGTTTTGCTAACCTTGTTGCTTTTCGAGCATCCTTTTCACCCGGATGACGCTGAGTGTGTGTGTGTGTGTGTGTGTGTGCGTGTGTGTGTGAGATTTGCTTACTGCTGATGGTGGCGTAAATAATAACTAAAAAATAACTAATCCCCGGGTCGTGTACTTTACATCCTTGACCCTCTGCTCAGTGAAGCTCGACGCTGGACTGATTGGTGAATTATTTCCAGGCCGAGATGAAAAAAAAGAAAGAAAAGAAGAAAAAAAAACAGACCAGACCTGCGTTCAGGTGTTTGTCACGGCTTTGACACGGGGCCTAAACATGTAACACGTGCACACATCTTTTTAAAATCTGTTGAGTCTCAGCTCACACTCCTAATGGAGGACGTAAATTCCCTCCAGCTCCAGCCTGTCTAACAGACGACCTTTCTGGCCTTTCCTCCGTTAAGTGGAGACCCAGGTGACCCTGCGCCACCCATATGGAAAAAGCGACAATAAATAATCCCCGGTTCAAGCTCCAGATTGCTCAATTAAACTTTTTTTTTTTTCAAAGCCCATAGCTATTTTGTTTTTTGTTCATGGTGCCAGCTTTGCCCTGAAGCCCATCTGTGCGGGACACGACCACATGCACGGCTCGGCCTCCATCTTTTGTTACGGGTTACAGGAAGCGGGAGGGGGAGCAGCAGCACCGTTTCTTCTTTTTAACCCCCCACACACCCCTCCCACCCCACTCCATGAAGGCGAGGCCAGGGCTGTTGGCGCCGAAAAACCCACGTGCGTGCGAGCGCTTTATAGCCACGTGGAGCTGGGCGAGAGGGGTGGCATATGCCGCTGTTTTTATGGCGGAGCAGGGTTGCACCCTGGGGGCATCTGTTTCACTCCCCGCACTTCGCCAGCTCGAGGGGCCTGTAGCCGAGGCAACGGATTTGAATTTCAAGCCAATTTACAAGTGAAGGGGGCGACGAAAGGGTGAGAGGGATTATTTTTTTCAGAGATGTGAAGAGAAATTGAAACATATATCTAATTCAACATCAAAAACAAGCCATGAAGGAATTATTATTATTTTTTTATTCTTCAGTTTGTTTGTTTGTTTTTTATAAATATGCATTATATACAAAAAAATAATAGTATAAAACATATAAAGAGCAGTGTGTTGTAATTAAATTAACTCTGCAAATAATCATTTTTCTTTTAAAAATTACATTATTGGTCTAAATTTATAGGCAGTCAGTGGTTGGTGTGCAGTCTGTCTTTTTTGTATTTTATTTTCTTGCTCTTTTCTCCGATCCCTGCTGCTTTCTTGATTGCATCGATTCCTGGTTTTCCACGAATCCAACAAAGATGAGCGTTCCGTTTGTCCCGTTCCTTTTAAGGCTTTTTTGTGAAATTTGGGCTGCATACAATCTCGGAGAAACAAAACAGTCTTGATATGATTTGTACTTTTTTTTTTTTGTACAGACATTCATTTCCTCATCATTGGGATGGGAGAGGCTGTGATTGTTCACCCACCTCTCCCAATCCGTGTTTTTTTCCTTTTCTTTACTTTTTTTTTTTTTGCATAGTGGGCAATGATGCTGGCGTGAAGGTTTGGAAGTCCCTGGCACCTTCGCAGTGATTAGTTGGCAGATGACGTGTCTGTGATTACCACACGATAGTGAGAGAGAGAGGGAGAGAGAGAGAGAGAAAACGCTCACTCGCTCGATGTGGGGAGGGGGCACGTCTCTGTGCCAAAGACTCCCCCCCCCCGGTCCTCCTGCAGTGCAGTCAGTGTAAGTCCTGCTTTTTTTCTTCCTTACAAGCTTCACAGAGGAAAAAAACATAAAACCATACCGTAGGGGTCAACAAAAAAAAAAAAAAGAAAAGAAAAGAAAACGTCCAGGACTGTACACGTCTGTACACAAAAAGCAAACTTCATCTATTGTGTCCTCAAGTTTCTCAGAGCAGCAGTGAGTGGACATCACAAAAAATCATCTCCAGTCTTTCAGTTCTTTTTTTTTTTTTTGTAAACAATCCAGAAAATTCTGCTTTGATTGTGTTTTCTTCCCCTCGCATCTTCCATCTTCATCCTCCCGTCATGTCGTTTATACCTGAAAGAAAAAAAAAATTGCAATCACAATTACAATTCCAATCACGTGGTCCATTTGGACATATTAAAGAAATTAAGGCATTTTTTTTTTCCCTCGTTCCTTCTCACCTCAGTTGCTATGACGCATTCACTTCTCTCCTCCGCTATTACAAACACAGACTGGTACATGGAGTCTCTCGGGGAGCATATCGTTGATATCCTACACTCCGGCTTTTCACTGCACACACAAATCACACACTCGGTGTTAGCGTGAAGGAAAAGCAGCAACGTTTACAATCATCATGAAAGAGGAGGGAGTCAGATTAATCAGGAGCTCTTTTAAAAACATGTTAGGAGGCAGATTTCACTCGGTTTTTTTAATTCAGTTTTAATTCACAAAGTGTTGATAGAGGGTTCCTCGACTCACCTGTACATTCTACTCAATGGTATTTTGTCTTCTAAACACTTTTCGTACTTGTGACTTTTATCCTCTTGCGTCTGGCTTTCCTTAAACTCTTTAGACGAATTGTAGTCCAAATGGTAGTTCTTGAGGATGTAATTCGACTTCTCCTGACCGCAGTCCACCTCCAGGTCCACCTTCTTGTTCGTGTTCTTGAGCTGCGATGTCGGTATCAGATTGTCCCTCTGTGTGTCCGACTGATTGTTCATGGTGTCGTGAGTCCTTTCGGCAGCCGCTTGCCTGTGGACGTGGCGCAGAGCGATTGCCACCATACACACGAGCACGAGCAGAGCCACCAAACCTATACCCAGGGACACGGCGGCCCACTGGAAGTTGTCCCGGGGCTCGGGTTCGGGGTTCACGGGACGCGTGACGGCGAAATAGTCACAGCGCGGCCCCATGAAGCCGCTGGGACACAGACAGACAGGAGAGCCACCGGGAACGTTGGTGCACGATCCTCCGTTCAGGCAGAGGGGCTGCGAGGAGCAGGGGGCGCTGTGGTGCTCGCAGTTCCGCCCGGTGTACCCCGGAGCGCACGAGCAGGTGTAGTCGTTGACGCCGTCGTGACAGGTGCCGCCGTTGGCGCAGGGGTTCGAGGAGCAGTCGTTGATGTTGATCTCGCAGCGCTGGCCTGTAAATCCTGCTCGACAGCTGCACATACGGACGCCAGCCAGGATCACACACGCACCACCTGTGGAGCACCAGGTGTTCAGTTACACACAGGTAAACACACACATATGTACACACATACACACACGCACAGCAGGTGGGGACGGGACGTACCATTAGCGCACGGCAGAGTCGTACATTTGTCCACCCTCTTCTCACAGTTGAGTCCGGTGTATCCTTTAGGGCAGTCGCACGAATAGCTGCGTCCGTTGTCCCTCTCATGGCACTTGCCACCCTGAAAGCAGGGCATGTCTGCGCAGGTCAGGAGGCTGTGCTCGCAGTGTGTGCCCTCGAACCCTGGCAGACACGTGCACGTGTAGCCATTATCCAGCTCCTGAAAGATACACGACTTTTAGCAGACTGCTCTAGTAGCTTGCTAAGCTTCACACTCAGACATCATCAGCAGCAGCAGCAAGAGAACTCACCACACAGTGTCCTCGGTTCCTGCATGGGTTGCTGTCGCAGTGACGCACCTCCAACTCGCAGTTGACCCCGGTGTAGCCCGGCCTGCATGTGCACGTGTAGCTGCCCTGCCCGGTGTTCGTGCACGTGGCTCCGTTCATACACGGCTTGTGGTGGGTGCAGAAGTTCAGATCTAGTGTCAAATGTGAATGATAGCACTTAAATCACGACCTAGAGTCAAATCGCTAGTTACGAAACCCTGCGTACGTGCAACTGGACGAATTTAACGACATTCTGACTAATAAAACCCTTTAAACATCCCAGTTTCACACACATCATTAATAGATATAAAACAATTTGTGTCCTGTTTCCAAATGCAAGATTTGTATTGTGTCATAAATCACAATTATTCTTTTACAGCAATATTTATAATATCAGAATCGGAAGACGTATCATATTAGTACATCCCTAATATATGTATATACTCTTAGAAACTGATTCTTTCAATGGTTCAGGGTTCTCAGAGAAACAACCTGTTACACATAGAACCTTAAATTAATCAGATTGCTAAATCCGTTATGTACTGTAGATAAAATTACTCCTACTCTTAGAAGATGGGTTCTTTCTCTTAGAAAAGCGTTCTTTCTTATAGCAAAGGGTTCCTGTTCTTCGGAAAGGCTCCTACTCTTAGAAAGAGGTTCCTATTCGTCGGAAAAAGGGGTTCCTACTCTTAGAAAGAGGTTCCTATTCGTCGGAAAAAGGGGTTCCTACTCTTAGAAAGGGGTTGCTAAGAGTTTACAGTTTTATGTAGAACATTTAAATGTTTCTCCAGATGGACAAAAACCTTTAAGGAAGCTAGGTCCTTTTTTCTAACATTTCAGCACAGTTTTTAGAAAACGAGGACATTTTAGGCCTCGATCAGTGCTTCTAAATCTGGAATTCTGATACCGACCAATTGATCTTGGAATACTGGAATATTGAAATTCCTGGAATATCGGTGTGTTTTTTCGTCCTACAGCTTCGGATGCTGTTTGCTTCCACAGCTGATGAAAGAATTTTGTCTCTAGAAACGATGAATAAAGGATCCACTTCGCTTCCCAAAAGGTTCTTTAGTTTAGTTTTAGTTCTTTAGTTTGTTGGAACCCCTTAAGTGTTTTATATAAAACTCTCAAAAACTTGGGAAACCATTTTATAATACACTCACTCATACATCTATAATGAATTAAAGGTTCTGTGTAACTCCATAACTCAAAAGGAACCCTTAAGGATCTGCATTTCGTTGTAGTAGAACTTGTGCTTATGCAATGGCAATAAAGTTGAATCTAATCTAATATATATTAGGAATGTACCAATGTGTTACAACAGGGGGGTTTCCTTTCAGATAGGATTCTGAAAAAAACATTTAAACTCATTTTAATCAGTTAAAAAATGACTGATTTTTATTATCAGTCATTTATTTAATCAGTTCTTAGACTGTTTTTGGACTGAGGTGGTGCTCAGCCTCACCTTGATCACAGAAGAGTCCTCCCCATCCTTCTTTACAGTGACACTCCCACGGCTTGTGGCATGTACCATGCTTACACACGGGGTGTTTCTTACACTCGGTGCAGAACGTTCCCTGCCAGCCCTCTCGGCATCTGCAACACACAACCACAGAACAACGCTCGTTACAAGGAGAACCCAAAAACGCTGCGTGTTTACGTAATCACACACCGTGAATATTTACTAAATTGCAACCTGCGCTGTGATATCATCTTGGTTAAACGTTCATTGTGGGGATTTGTGTACTATTCAGTTTTGTATAAAATGAGATATGAGAATATTAGTGGAATACTGATCCGTTAATTGGTGCCAAAAATTAATATTTCCAGCTTGTGTACTTACACACACTCTCCAGGGCTGGAGCAGTTGCCGTTAGCTTCGCTGCAGCCTTTAAGGCAGATCGCTGTGAAAGGAAATGGAAATGACGATTAGTACCACAGGAACTCAAATAATAATAAACCAATAACTTCAAGAACAATCCATACATCAATGTTCCATAATAAATAAACTTTTATGGTACTATTAATGTGAATTAAGCAACATCAATGAGAACAACTGCGATCATTTGGTAGGTATCAGTGGTTATTTCGGGTTCTAGCCCTGTCCCTCAGTCTCAGTCATGCGTGTAGCTAAGGGGTGGCCTGTACCACCCCATAAGACTTTATCCTTATTTTTCTTATCATCAATGTTATATTATACTATCAAACTAGCAAACAACTTGGTAAATCTCGTGGTAATAGGCTAGTCTCTGGGAAATTCATATCATCATTGTCCAGTGGTGAGGAACGAGCAAGTTTTGCTAGCTAACACAGAAGAGAACTACTCCCGGGCCCAACAACAAACAAACAGTTGAGCAAAAACATTCTTTATGTTAATGATATTTATTATTTGGTGTCACAACTTTGGTTTTCTACCGTTAGCTAATGATATTGACTTGATAGCACTAGCGTACGTCATAAGATGTAGACTAACGTTTGACTTTGACCAGCTATGACTTTTCTGTAAACAAATATTGCTTAGCTGTGTGCCTTTTTTTTTTTTTTATGTCTGATGGAGATCCTACGCAGGTCGTACACAGACAGGGCTACAGTAACACCATAAAGTCATTTTTTTCCCTTGTGAATTAGCATTTTGACCCACTCTAGACTGCTACACTTAATATATTGTTATTTCAACTTAATATCTTGTTCTTTTGACTTAATAACTTGTTATTTCAACTTAATAACTTGTTATTTCGACTTAATATCTTATTTCTACTTACTATCTTGTTATTTCGACTTAATACCTCATTATTTCGAATTAATATCTTGTTATTTCAACTTAATAACTTGTTATTTCGACTTGTCTCATTATTTTTTACATATTATTTTGATTATTGGAGATTAGACATATAACCGAATTTAACTGAAGCAACGTCTGGCTTTTGAAATAATGAGATAATCTGTGGAAATAACGAGATATTAACGTCAACGTAATGAGATTAAGTCGAAATAATGACATGGTATCTTGGAATAATGAGTTATTAAGCCAAAATATTTGTTTTACAGCTCAAAGGGGCAAAACCGAGCAGAAATTAAGGAAAAGGAAGGAGAATCTGTATGTATGTCTGTCTGTGTGAGACACTGTGAAATATGAAAGTTCTCAGTTTTGGACACAATAGGAGATATCTATTCCATGACTTCATGGAAATAAATTTACTCTCCTGACTTTAGCTGCTTGTCTGTACATAAACATGGCGCCTTTTTGTGCTGATATATAAAAAAAAAACCGCTCACGCGACGGGCACACTGTAACCATGACAACGCTCTTCCAACATACTCGCGGTAGCTACTCTCGGCTAACGAACTAGTTTAGCTTGCTGTGTAGATTCATTATTATTAATAATAAAGATGAAATAAAGCTCTGAGGTAAACGCTTTCACTGTAACTTTGGAGGTTTTGGGGGAAAATCGAGGGAATTTGACTTCCTTGTTATTTATTTACGTTACAACGTTGGAATAGCCAAGGCTTCCGTACCACCCCAATATTATCGTTGGAGCTAACCTGGCCACGCCCCCTGCCTGGTTTCTGAGCACCTGATTGGACAGGACCTGTGAGGTGTGGGTGCCCTCGCTGTTTGTAATTGGCCTCTGAGTTTTTTTTTTTTTTTCCTGTAAAGTGGGTTGAACTGCTGCTTTTTTAGACCGGAACAGATGCTCCATCTCAATTTAAAAAAAAAACAAAAAAAAAAACGGACAGCTGCCGCTATTGTTGTTCTCAGGCCGCGCGAGCCGTAATTTTGCAGCTGCCACGCCGCAGAGCCACAATGAGAGCGCGCGCAACGGCGGCGCGTGGCGGATAATAACGCCGCGATTAGGGTGGCGCGTGCTCGCCCGGGATTAAATTACCAAGCACGCGCTCCCTCTGTCTCTCTCGCGGCGCGCGCCCACACACACACACACGCACACAGAGCGCCCCAGTTTATCCCATTTCCCCAATGATAAGCAAAGGTTTGCATGCGCATGCGCACTACTCTTTCACCCCAAATTGATGCTTCTCCATATATTTTAATCCTTCCACTCCCCCTGTAATCTAGGTCACAGCTATTCACAGTTTTTCCTTCATCGCAAAAAAAATGCATAAATTTAAGATCAGATTTATGAGAAAGTTCTGGGTAAACTATACAAAAGAATATAAATACAAACAGAAAAGTTGTAGCCATGTTGCAAAATACACGTTTCTTCATCTCATGTACCAGGGGGTTGAAATGTAGGGAATAAAAATGCATAACAATTTCAGATTCAGGTCTGAAGTGGTTCATGCCAGACATCTTCTGATCTATAGTGACCTATAGTTTCATGCTGATAAAGCCACAGTAATAAAATAGACGAAATACTTGCAGTATTGCACTATGAAGAGCTACAAATCGACAAAATGCACGAGAGGCACAAAACCAGAACCGAAACCAGATCCAAACTCAGAGCATTTGGCGAAGTAAACCGCATGGGGCTCTCAGTAATGGCATTAACCATAATGACTGCTACTCAGACTGCTAGAGAAAGCAGCTGGCTTGACATATTGGACATGTTTCCAGCAGGGTTGCCAGATTTTGGTTTAAAATCCACCCAAGCTTCTCAAAGTGCACTAAACTGTACCATTCCTTGTCACTGGAGTGGTACCTTTACTTACATACACCTTTACTTCTAGAGCTTTACTCTAACAGGTGTGCATGATAAATCTTTTTTTTCCCCTTTATTTTAAAGGTACACTACGTCCACATTTACTGGATATAAAAGGTACAAAAGATAAGAGACAACAAAAGGTATAGTTTAGTACCCTTTTTTTTCCTGAAAGTCAAGACTCGTGATCGTCGCACGCCATTTATTATTATGTTCTGAGTTATGGTTATATGGTTAAACCGAACCTCATTAACACGAAAACAAGCAGCCTATAAATAACGTCAACTTAACTCTTTAAAAAAAAAAAGGGTTTTGTGAGATTAAAATGAATCAATATTAAAAGTTTAAGAGATCCCTGGATGCAAAAAGGTTTAAGAAGCCCTGCATCAAAACAGCCCAAATGATTATTTACAAATATCTCGCAGCATAAAAGATGCTTTTCATTTCTTCAAATGAGTTAGAAAAATTGTACTGGACATTGAGGGGGGAAAAAATGGCAAATGCTTACAAAGACTCGTGGATTTATCACCGTGCAGAGTTTCATTTAAAGCCATCTGGATCGAATAAGGTTCAGCTACTACAGAACACCTCGACGGATATCGTTCAGGTGCAGGACGATGGTTTGAAATGAACTCTGCAGAGCGACAGATCTCCAGGAGCATGAAGTGCCTGGATCACATCTGAATTTCTTTTTTTTTAAACGTTAAAAATGCGAGGTTATGAGGTCGGCCAATTAAAACAGAGGCCCCACGTGCACCTGAGAAAGCACACTGTTTTTTTTTTTTTTTTTTCCTGTCTGATGAGAGCAAGGTGAAGCACTAAAGCAGACCCTCAGTCTCCTAAAGGCCAGTGCGTGGTGATCTCTGATTGCTTACGTTCTTCGCAGTATTCCCCCTTCCAGCCGGGGAGACAGGATAACTGCCCGTCTGGGTTGCAGGTGTAGTGGCCAAAACGGTCGTCCCTGGGCGTGCATATTTTGGAACAACTGTCGCCGTAGTAATTTTCATTGCAGATGAACCGGTAAGAATACCTTAGCTCCGTCTGCTGACCGCTTTGGACATCCTGAGACCACGCAGCCCCTACTTCCAGCTGTCTTTGGATGGCAAAAGAACTAATCTGTAAGTCGGGGTTGTTTGTGTCTATGAAAGGGAGGAAAAAGAAAGAAAAAAAAAACATTTAGGTCAAACTGTGAATATAAGAAACACACTTTCACACACTCTTTGTAATGGACTCTCCTTCAAGGTCTAATCTAATCCATAGGAATAAAAAAAAACAAAAAACAACGAATTTCCTTTTTCCTTTAAGTCGAGCGAAAAACATTCCCATGCTATTATCCCGTTCCAAAGGGCGGGACACAGAAAGGTGTAAAATACAGGAAAGTGCAGTCGGATGGTTTTGGCAAGCGTTGACTATTCTCACCAAAGCCCACTGCTCTTTCCCACGCCAAAAATAAACCAAAGGAAGTCCAATTGTGTTCGAGTATGAGAATGTGAAGGTGTTTTTGAAGCGAGAGGAAAATGCAGTTCCACGGCTGTACGTGTGCTTCAGAAAAAACAACAGCTTTACTTTCCTTATTTTTGCTACAGAAATGCTTTTTGATTAAAATAGTAGCAATAATAATAAAACTGCATATAGCATATATATATATATATATATATATATATATATATATATATATATATATATATATATATATATATATATTAGTGG
>CM075021.1:17081852-17105017 GCA_037576675.1 Pangasius sanitwongsei
TAGAACAGTATAGTATAGTGTACTATGGAATAGTGTAGTATGGAACAGTGTAGTATAGAACAGTATAGTATAGTGTACTATGGAATAGTGTAGTATGGAACAGTGTAGTATAGAACAGTATAGTATAGTGTAGTATGGAATAGTGTAGTATGGAACAGTGTAGTATAGAACAGTATAGTATAGTGTAGTATGGAAGGTGTACATTAACAAACATTAACAAACACACACTCCTACCCTGCTCATACATTACATTTACAGTAAAGTAGTGGCAGCAGAGTCATCAAGTCGTTACTGTAAATAATATTTATATGTATATATTTATCTGTAATGTTTGCTGTAAATAAAGAGATAAACTGTATTGCAGATTGGTAGCAGTATATTATTGTAACAACAAAAGTTCAATTTTACACTTATACTGTTTTAACTCTTTCATTATTCTAAAAAAAATAACATCATTGTACTAACATCGTTTACAATTTGTCTTCACTGAGATTCCTTGTTTTGTTTTTGAATCTATTTTTAGTTTTTAAATTCTTTATTTTCAAGTTTTTTATTCTTTTATGTATTCGTAATGCGTGTGGATTCTTTTATTTTTTGTATAATTTTTATCTTTTATGTAGATGAAACCACTTTAACTACTATATAAGCGCTATATAAAATTATTATTATTATTATTATTATTATTATTATTATAAATGGCCAGTGAGTGTATATCAAGACCCTGTATATTATTATAGCTTTTTTTAATATGTCTGTTAAGTAAGGAATACATTCTGAGCACTCGGTGTCATGCTGTTAATGGAAAATAATCAGTGACAGGGTGGTGTGGTGAACTGGAGTTTGGTGAAACCACACAAAAGTGGATTCTTTTCTAAAAACAGCATGTCCTGCAGTGTTTTATTCCTCTTATGCCACATCAACTTGCCTATTAATTTATTATAGAATGATGCATCTTACTTTTGATCTGTTTATAGTTATATATTTATAGTAATATTGTGGGATATGTGTGAAAGAAGTTAATTCGTGTTCTCACTTACGTTATAGCAGCTATAAACAGTCGTTCCATCACCAGCCTCTCTTTTTTTCTCTCTCTTGAAGATAATAAGACAAAAAAAACACAGCTTGTCATGTTACTGAGAAACCGCAAAAAGCGTAGACGCCCCTGTCCCGAAGATGACAGAAAACCTAAAGTTACAGCTTTAACTCTGACACTGGAGACTCCTTCCATAAACGTTAAATCAGCGATAAACTTATCAACGATTACACACATCTTTTAAATCCGTTTACGTGGATCTTCCACTGTACAAGTCCCTCTGAATGAGCTGTTACTATAGAAGCAATAAGTGCATTAACATAAACCTGTGATTTGCAGCTGCACTACTGACAGAGCTGCTGTTATAGAAAACTAATCAACACCTTCTGAGCATTAATGTGCTATAATCCATAATAACATCTTACTGTTATACAATCATTTGGCTACACTGCGTGTTGTGAATTGTGCACGAACTATTTATTGTAATGTAATGAATTGACAATGCCGGGGGTAAAAAGAAAAAAAAAAAAAACGAGCCGTGATTCTTTGTGGACTGATGGAGATGATAGCGGCGCGTGTCGTTTAGTGCTGAGTGGCTCGCGTGCCGCTTTCATGCGGGTCTCGAGCGAGCGCTGGTGATGGGGCTCAGATAACACTTCAGCTGTATGATAATGAGCGCTCATTTAAATGCACAACTGCCATCATTCCAGTAAGAATCATGATAACTAGATATAACACAGATATAACACAGCTTGATATTCATGCATGCTTTACTGCTTTTTTTTTTATTTATTTTTTTTTTATTATTATTATAATTTTTGCACTGGTATTGGATTAAGCTATACTCATACAGTAGCTGTGAAGCAATATTAGTTATTTCATGACCCCCTGCTCAGGCCATGACATTAGACACGCCTTCTCCCGCACTGGATTATATTTTCACCTCACAGTCAGGTCAAACCTGTTTACACTGCATAGATTCACTTTTCTCAAAGTCAAACAGTTTTTTTTTTTTTTTTTTTTTTTACAGTTTAACATCTTATTTAGCTATTAGCTACATATACAATCTTAATTCACTGGTCAGTTAAAATGAATTGGATTTAAAACTACTAGTTTAGCTCAATAACTTCAAAAACAAGCAGCAAATGTATTCATGTTAATGTTAATATTAATTATGATCTATGCAAACTTCTCTGGATGGAAGGTTCAGAAATAAAAAGCTCTAATGGCTCAAATAAATACTTAGAATCGTATACATTTGCCTAAAGTCTTTAATGTTTGTATATTTGGATTATATTCATAAAATGAATCAGTGCTACGGTAATAAAATACCATTTTACAGCAGAATGTCCAGTGTTTAGTTTCCATGACTGAAAAGCAACACTGCGAGAGTCAGCTCAGCTCTCGAAAAAACCTAACTACTATAAATTAACTACAATAAAATAACTACAATAAAATAACGGTACCAAACTGCACTCTTCCTGCTCGCTGAGGTGGTACCATCAGCGGTACCCGTTTTGTATGTGGTGTAGCTTTAATTATTTTAGTATAAAGAATTTTAGAAAAAAGTTTTAAAAGAACATTAATGCTCCTTAAGGTGCTTAGCATATCTTAAAAATGTTAAAGCCATTCTGATACAAGAAAGAAAGAAAGAAAGAAACGGGAAAGATGGAATACAATATTTAAAATTAAGATGCATTTAAAGAAATAAAAGAAAGAAAGAAAGAAAGAAAGAAAAGGTGAGGCAGAAAATTAAAGAAAGAAAGAAAGAAAGAAAAGGTGAGGCAGAAAATTAAAGAAAGAAAAGAAAAAAGGCATGAAGAAAGAAATAAGTAACAAAGGTGGGTGGGCAGGAAGGTGGGCAGGTGGGTGGGCAGGAGGGTGGGGGGGCTGAGCGGTGGGGGCAGGTGAGCAGGGGGGGCAGGTGGGTGGGCAGGAGGGTGGGGGGCAGGTGAGCAGGGTGGGGCAAGTGAGCGGGGGGGCAGGTGAGCAGGGGGCAGGTGAGCAGGGGGCAGGTGAGCGGGGGGCAGGTGAGCGGGGGGCAGGTGAGCAGGGGGCAGGTGAGCGGGGGGGCAGGTGAGCAGGGGGGCAGGTGAGCAGTGGACAGGTAAGCGGGGGGGCAGATGTGGTGGGGGCAGATGAGGTGTGGGGCAGGTTAGCAGGCACAGGTGGCATGAGTTCTTATGAAAGATGCTTTAATCGCTTTGTGGTCAGCGCTGACATTCGAGATCACTTGCACTGTCTTCATCTGCTGACACAGGATTTCATTTTTAAGTTAAAACTATAAAATACACAAAATACACAATATTCTTTACGTTTATTAACCATTTCATGCACAATCACCACACTGATGTCTGTTTTTAGGAAAAATATAAGATTAGTAAATTATCTCCAGATCACTGTATTTGAATATAAATCTAGATTTCTGTTGCTCTTTAGACTGAAACGTGTCTCTGGTTTAACTTTACAAACATTCTACACAAAACAAAACAAAAAACAAAACACAATGGATTTACTGTAATAAACGCTGTTGGCTTTTAAAATATTAAGAATTTTTTTTTTCTGAAATCAGCTGCATCATTAATATCTAAGTGCAAAACTTTGTAATATTTTATAATTCTAGTCATTAGAGTTAACATTTTTTTTTAAACCTGAATGTTAAAAAATGAATTAAACATGAACACATTAGAATTAGAAACAATATTTAAAAAGTGTTTTACTTTTATGTATCTGTTGCATAGAAAGAGATCATTAACATTTTTAAATACATTTTGAAAAAGTCAAAATTTATAATACATGGAATTATTAAAAAAAAAACAACCAAATAATCTGGATATGTTTTTAAATAATTTATGCGTGAGAAGGTTAAATTAAACACAATGCCGAATACGCGTCTTGTCTTAAATGCGCCACAGAAATGAAAAGTTTCCTCGTGCTCCATGTAGCTGTAGCACTTATTCAAGGTCGGTTCTTAAAAAAAGAAAAAAAAAAAAAAGAAAAAAAAAGATAATCTGAACACGCTGAGCATTATTTATACATTCAGCCTACGTGATCTACAGCCTACTGGACCTAACCTCAGACCATTGTAACCTTTACCACCCACACACAGCTATAGTGTGATCTAAAGCCTGTGTGTAAATCACTGCGCACAAACACACACACACACACGCACACACACGTACGCACCCACACAAGTAGGAAGCGGAGAGATGGAGGGGGTCAGAAAGCTCAGATAGAGAAAAAAAACAACACACACACACACACGCAGGAACAGCCAGTCCAACAATGTGGAATTCTGCTGTTAAAGATGTTAGTGAACATGAAAATTCAGTCTCACTGAGATGTTTACTTTTGAATAAAATTCGCTTGCACACATTAGGGATGTACCGAGCCGATGCCGAGTATCGTTATCAGGGCCGGAAATGCTGCATTAACATGCAACAGATATTCTGATCCGATCCACTGATGTATTTTCATGCCACGATTGCATATGATGTCGACTGAAGTAACGCAAATCATACACATAAACACCGGACACAACTTATCTCAAAACGCACACTCGACGTACTCGAAGGTACTGTGAGAACCTTGAAAAGGGATAGCTCCAAAGATCGTAAAAGTTTAAGTAAAAGTAGGATTGGGGAATCCAAACAATACGTACAATATATCTCCTTTCACCTTTGTTTATTGCGAGTATGAATCCCGATGATGCTACGCTCATCAGTGGCTGTGCTGTCTGGGTGGGAGGGGCGTGCTCTCTCTCCCCTGTCAATCACAGTGACGTTAGCCAATCGTAGGCATCTATGAGCTCATGTATGTATGTGGAAGAGGGCAGATAGCACTTTCCTTCAAGTGTGTTACGCTGCACTGTGAAACGATGCAGTCGGATGGCTTCATGTGTCTCGGAGGAAACACATGACAGCCTTCACCCTCCCCATGTGAGCAGGATTGTCTGTAATGTTCTTCGGATAGTATTGTGGTTCTGTTCTAGGGTTCTGCATAGAACCATTAGCGCAACAAACCAAAGACTCCCTTGAGAGGCGTTCTTTGGATGGTTAAGAGTTCCAGCTGGAGGCTTTTCAGAAAAAAGTCTGTCGTAGGGTTCTACACAGAACCTTTAACGTTTTCCTCAGAGGGACGAACTGGAGGGCCGTTCTCATGTTACCGAGAAACCGCAAAGCATAAACTCCTCTGTCCCGAAGAGCACTGACACTGGAGACTCCTTCCGTAAATGTTTCATTGTTAAAGAAAATGTCTCCGTGTCAATGATGACACGTTTTTTATTCGTCAGCTCTACGACTCCCTGTGAATGAGCTGTTACTATAGAAACGGTTAGAACGTAAGTATTATATATATATATACATAGAGAGAGAGAGAGAGAGAGAGAGAGAAGCAATAATGCTTTAGAACGAATCCGCTCTTATAGAAAATGACTCCATGCCTTCTGACCAATCAGAACCCAGAATTCAATTATTAACTCGTTAACTTTTCCTACAGCTCGAGTCGTGCTACGAATTGGCGCTCGTGCAAAGAGGTCGTCAGCGAGACTGAAAGTGAAATTCACTGAACAAAAGGATGCATTAGCAGAACTGAAGCGATTGTTCTTCTCGTGTTTAGACAGCATTATCCTGTTTGTCTTTTTTTTTTTTTTAAATGTTTGGTCATTCCTCAATAAATACTTTTTTTGTGCAGCACAGCAATCGCCTAAGTGAGGCCTCCAGTCAGATGGGGATCATATTCTGTTATTTGCACTTTGGAGCTTGCGGCAGTGGCGAGCGTTTCCTATCTTATCTGCCGTCGCTCCATATGTCTCCGTTATAGCAGAAATGTCATAAAGCGAGCGGCGATTACACGTAAACCAGAGTTTTATGGTCGTGTTTCACTCATGGGTGCTGCTGATAAAAGCACAATGCTGCTAAATGTGGCGGCTGTTTATTAGGAGTTTTAATGAAGACAGATTTACAGGGATGAGACGTGGTTTCTTTCTTCTTTCTTTCTGCAGTACTGCACACTGATTAATCACTAACATTTCTATTATTAATGCAAGTATATTAAATAAATAATTCCAATTTCACCGTCCTGAGCGTCCTGGAACGATCTCGCAACACGAGAATCAAATGAAACCATCCATAAAACTCACGGTGCGAACAATATTTATGCAGTTCAAATATAACTGTAAAGCAGTCATGTGACTGTGCCTGAGGTAGCTGTGATTTTCAAACAAACGTCCCGTGACGATCCATCGCCCTGCTGTGAGAGCTGGAAGATGTGTAACTGTTCTCCTCCCGCGTCTCCGAAAACCTCCCTCCACACCACGTCTATGTTCTATACCAAGAAGAAAGCCGGCTCTCAGGCCACATTTACCCTCGCTTCATTTATCACCTTCGATCCACAGCCATCCCGTGGTTTGTTTTTGTCTTTTTGTTTAGTTTAGTTTTCTGAGGCGGTCTGTAAATGTGTAAATGTCGGACATGTGAGTGAGATTTACGCAGTGACAAAGTGTCAGGGTGTGTGTTTTTTTTTTTTTTTTTTGTGTTTTATGCTTGTCCTACGTGTTAGTTTTGGACACGCTCTTGTTGAAATCTAAAAAGATGAAATAGGTTATGTAATGTATTTGGTTTCTTCTCGAACCCTGTGACAATGGACGGCATTCACGGCTAAAAAAAAAAAAATAGATCTCGATGTGATAGAAAATTGGCAGGACGGCTGCATGTGAGCTCGAAAAGCAAACATTTCATCGCCAGCCCTATCTGTGAATAATAGGTATTTGCCAGTCAAACAATATGTTCTTGGGAACTGGTGAATACTAGCCATTATGTGCATTTGGGTGCAAAAGTTTGCACCCCCTTAGTTTCTGGATGAAAGAAATGACAAGAGTACATCAATTTTACAGTTTATCTTACTTATTTAACAGCGTTTATTGATTGAAATTCATAAATATTACAGCAAAGGCGTCTTCTTTTCTAGCGAGCGAAAGTTTACATCCCCACTGACCTGTTCTACTTAATTTAAAGGTGTCTAATGACTTCAAACAAGCAACGTGTTTACTTTTAGTCATATATAAACAAGTTTTGCTTTGTTTTGGGTTTAAGAGATGATGGCAATCTGGAAAAAAGCTCTCACACACCCCAAACCGGGAAATACTGACCTCTCACAGAGCTGGAGCAAAAGTTTACATCCCCACTGACCTGCTCTGGATAATTTAAGACCTCTAATGACTTAAAACTGGCAACATGTTTATTTTTAGTTATATATAAGGGTTCAAACAAACCCAGACTCTTTTGAGATTTGCAAAGTTTCAAGTTTAAGTGTTGATGGAAATCTGGAAAACAGCTCTAACACACACTAAACCAGAAAATAACTGACCTGCTAATAGGTAATTTAATGACTTGCAACAGGCAATATGTTCACTTTAAGTTGTATATAAGGAATGAAAACTTCAAACAGACACAAACTCTTGAGTTTAGCTGTGTTTAGAGTTAAAGAGTTAATGGGAATCAGGAAAACAGCTCACACACACACACACAAATCCAGAAAATATTGACTTATCATCAAGCTGGAACATAAGTTTACATCCCTGCAGACCTGCTCAAGGTAATTTAAGGCATTTCATCACTTAAATCAGGCAATGTGTTCACTTTCAGTCATATATAAGGCATAAAAACTTCAAACAGACCCATAGAATAAATGGAAGAATAAATGGAAATCAGGAAAACAGCTCTCACACACACTAAAACAGAAAACTACTGACCTGCTGTAGGTAATTTAAGGTGTTCAGTGACTTACAACAGGCAACATGTTTACTTTAAGTCGTATATAAGGAATAAAAACTCCTGGATTTTGCTCTGTTTCACATGGGAATCAGGACAAGAGCTCTCACACACAAAACCAGGAAATAGTGACCATTCTCAGAGCGATACGAAGAAGGCGATACCAAGAGATTTTACAGTATTTAGAAAGGCCAAAAAAATTCAACCACGTTACAAACTTAGCTTATTTCACCATTATTATGTGAACACACACATTTTGGACTGTTTTATAATAACAGATATAAAGTGCGAACACACATTCAATGTCAAACGAAAAGGTGTACAAAGTTTTGCAACTCAACTGTAAGGTGAAGAAAGGACATTTTCAGAGTACGACTGAAGAAAAGCAACATCTTTTAATGTTTGATATACAAACTCCCCGTAAATACGGGTTTATAACCAGCCCCTCAGATCCACATGGTAAGCGCTGACCCCAGATCAGCAGGTCTGACGTCCATCACCACGTTTTCTTTTACAGCGAGGCTCGGCAGCCGAGGCAGATGGCCCCGCTGCACTTGAATTACACCTCTATTAAAAACACGGCTGCTTCGCACGGCTTAATGCTACATTTGATCTCTGAGCCACAACCTGTTCTGGCTGATCCGCGAGCAGCTCTGCTATCATCCTGTATATCAGAGCAATATAAGCCACCTGTTACACTCGTTACACATACACACCGTGTTTGCTCACGCTGGCTTTGCTGTGTTTGACGTAAGACTGATTCCGGCTGTAAAACACTCCAAATCCTGATTTGGGCAATATGGCACCAATGAGATCCAGGTATCAGGGTTTAACCACAAGCTGAATTTTTCCTAAAAGACTTGCCACAATTTCTACACAAAATCCCAAACTAAGTAAAATAAATTTGCGCCAGACTTCAGTGAGAAATTTTGTCAAGAATATTGCTATATTTTGTTAAAAAAATGTATATTTTCTCTATTTTTTATATTATTATTATTATTTTATTTTTTAACATTTTTTTAATATTATCTATATTTAAAAAAACTGAATATTAGATCTGAATATTAACAATTTTGTTGATAGTTTGATTTTTTTTTATTTTAAATATTATATTTTTTTAGGTACTATATTATATAACATTTTTAGTTGGGTTTTTTTTCTTTAGTTTTTAACTCATGGTGTTCAAACATGTGGAAAATGCATTCATTTTTTAATATATGATGTTAATAAATAATCAAAATTCATATCACATGCAATGTTAACTAATTAAAAAAAAAAAAAATCTAAAGAATCTAAAGGGTACTAAACTGTACCTGGTCCCTTATCTTTTGTAACTTTAGTATGCATTTCACTTGGAAACATGGATATGGTGTAACTTTACACGATTTAAGGTACATAACTACTTTTCGAGGTAAAAGGTATGCATAAAGATGCAAAAGGTGTATGATTGAAAGCACCATCCCAGCAACAAGGGAAAGAACAGTTCAGTACCCTTTTTACTAAGAGTCTATAATATATAATATGAAGTATGTAATATTGAGTAAAGTGCTGCCAGGCTGTTCATCTTCTTCAAAAGAGCGTTTTTTTTGTGAGCGTTGTTGGAAAAAGTAGCTGCTAAATGGTACTTCAGTGAAAGTTTGTGGATTTTTTTTTTTTTTTTACTTATTTAAAAGTTGAAGCAGCAAATTAGCAAAGTATTTAAAAATAAATTTTAAAATTTAAAAATAATTAAAAAAAACTGAAAATCTAAATCTGGGATGTTTTCTTTCTTTTTTTTTTCAACATGCTCTCAAGCTTGCAGATTTGTCACAGTTCGTGTGAAAGACTCGTGAATAAGTTAAGTTTAAGGTTAAGGTGAGGGTTAGGGGTGGAGTTAAGGGTGGAGTTCGCAGTTAGAATTGGGCCGCAAAACTCACAAAGAAATAAAATCCAACCACCTCACACTTTTTCATCTAAAAATGAAATTTAAAAATGTAACATTTAACATTTAACAATGTTAAAAATTTAACATTTAAAAAATGTAAGGAGCAAAATGTTCTCATTGGAAATGTAATGAGGTAAAACTACAATTATTTTCAATTGTACAGTAAAGTATACTTAAGTTTAGTAAAATTACATAAGTGCTTTCCACTTCAGCCTGTGATTACGCTTACAGAACTCTACGTGCACACGCCTCCCATTCGGGAAAGGAATTACTCACCAACAGCAACAAAAAAATTAAACCGCTTCTGTACCTGGAACTTTCCAGCCACGTTCTCCGCTTTGTGTTTACTAAACAGTGGTGTACACTGCTGCTGACAATCTCAACTCCGATGTCACTCCCTAAAACACTGACTCATGAAAATGTGTCATGAGCCATAATTAATTACACCAGAATTATTTTTAATCATTGTTGTTTTTTTTTTCTTTTTTTTTTTTTTTTTTAAACAGTTTTAATGGTTTTGACTTTTAAAGTTCACATTATGTGAAAATTCCAACTATGGATTTTAATTTTAAGTGACTTAATTTCAATTTTAATTTTAGTTTTTAATTTTCAAGCTAGAAAAAATAAAATAAAATGACCATCGATCGAGTTTTAACATTGAGTTTTAACTTTAACATTGGACAATAAGTTCGTAATGTTTGTCATTTAACTTCCTTTGCAACTAGATTTAAATAAAATAACATAAAATACAGGAATAAATCAATTTCCTCTTAAATACTTGATAAATCACTTTCTATACTTTCTATTTAAAAATCCTACATAGTATTTAATCAATTAAACAAATTCTTAGTTTGTTTTTTTTAAAAGACAAGGAAGCTCTTAATGGGTCCCATATTATTTAATTCGTGCTATATAAGTAAGATAAAGTAATTGTACATAAATTCATATTCAGATTCCTAAATCTGCACAATTTAAATGTTGTAAGTACAATTTTAACAATGAAAGGACAAAAATAAATAAACAGGTGAATATGAAATGTACAAATATGAAAACATTAGGCAGCATGATTCAGCTATTAAAACTGCAACTTATAATTTACACGCTCAATATGTTCAATATTTATGCAATTTATACAAACCTACATTTACAAATCACCATTTAAGCTTTAAAACACAAAACTGTAATCTTTAAACCAATAAAGTATGAAGTAAACATGTCAGTATTTATTCACACATGCCACAAAAGAAGTGGTACATACAAAATTTGTGCTACAAGTCAACTTGCAGTTTTTATGAAATTGACCACAGAAGGAAATCTTGACAGGAAATTGTCACTGAACTTCCTTTAAAATTCCGCTGACTGTCAAAAACTATAAAAACAAGTGAAAACGTGGTAGAAACCTAAAAATGACCAAATTATCTCCATACCATGCTGTACTTTCACCTTGAATGTGTCCGAAAAGATCACTTCACTTGAAATCAGCAATTAAAGGAATTAAACATTCTGTGTTGTGCTGTTGTAGGAAAGTAATCACTGACACAGTGGTGTGATGAAGCGAAGTTACTCTATTTTCCTATAACAGCACATTCTGAAGTGTTTTATTCCTTTTATACCACAGTAAGAATAATTTGCCAACGATTGCAATTTTCCAGGAACGAACTCCTGAGACGGGAAACTTACTGACTGTTACAAAGCCCTGACACTGGAGACTCCTTCCATCCATGTTAAATAAACATCTTCTAACAAAAAACTTCACCATATCAACGATTTTTAAAAAAAATCCCTTTCTGTGGAGCGTCCACCGTACACGTCCCTGTGAACGAGCTGCTACTATTAGAAACGATAAGGTATTAGAACGAGCACATTAATATAAACCTGCAATTTATCTTATAATCATAAATATTCAGATCCGTGCCGCTCTAAAAAAAAATGAATCACCATCTTCTGATTTAGAATTCAACCGCGCTGTGGTTTTAACGATTGTAGTCAGCACACACTCGCTGTGAAAAAAATATTTGATATCATTCCCAATGTAAAATGATTTCCCACATTCCTGATAGCTGCATTTAATGCTGTGGAACGTCGGCAAAACGAGTTAGTTCCTGTTCTCACTTGCGCTATAGCAGCTATAAACAGTCGTTCCCTCACCAGCCTCTCTTTCTCTCTCTCTCTCTCTTGAAGTTAATAAGACAAAAAAAAAAAAAAAACGCTGCTTGTCACGTTACTGAGAAACCACAAACAAGGCGTAAACTCCTCCATGTCGGAAAACTCAAAGTTACAAAGTTACAACTTCAGCGCTGACATCGGAGACTCCTTCCGTAAATGGTAAATAAAATGACTTCCCTGTAACGCGTTTATGTGGAGTGTCCGTCGAAAAATTCCCTGTGAATGAGCTGTTACTATAGAAACGATAAAGTGTGATTTGCAGCTGGATAGATATTAAGACCATCGGTGAACATGATCAACTCAGGGTGCATGGTGGTAGCTTCCAGGCTTGCTGGTTGATTACAGAAGCCATGTGGCTGAGAGAGAGAACGTAGATTAGAGAAACCACCTGCAGCCATATAAGGGGTTTAGAGCATGATGCAAGACTGCATTATAGCTTTCCCTAATCTGCCCTGAAAACAAACTCCTTTCATCTGGGACATTTTATACTATAGCAGCCACGTACACTCAGGTAGAACTTGACTATAATTCTACTCTACATTTACTTCCTACTCCTTTAACTAGTGACAGAAATGTCAGTCTAGCATCTGCCCATGTTACCAAATTAAAAAAAAAACTTTTTTTTTTTTTGTCTTTGGAAAAACACTAGACAAGTCTAAGCTTCTCGCATGAAACGTGAGTTGTAAGATACGTAGCACATGGTTGGAGTGCAGCCAAAAGTAACACATAGTGGCCGCGTTCTTCTGTAAAGCCGTTGCTATAATGGGATTAAGTTCTCCAGCCTGAGCTAATCCCCACTTGTCTCTAGTGCACCATGCTGACAGATGAGATACAGAATAGAGTCAGTGTGCCAGTAATGGACGCTGGACTTGATTACAGTTGGACCATTTTGTTTCAAAATGTAAAACCAGTCCATGCTAGGACTATGGTGTGAATTCTGGCTTGGTTTCAGCGTGGTTTGACTCCTGTAAGTAAGATAAATGAAGATTTGCTCCATTGTCCATCAAAAGATTTGCTTTTTGGTTGCTTCTCTGGATTAGTTTAAAAGAAAATACAGACAATACAATAAAGCATGTCCTGATAATACTACAAACCCTTGAAAAAACGTTACGACACATAAATGACACTTTCAAACACCCCTACAATGGGTCGTACCATTTCTCAGCTGCCTCAAGCGTGACTCTTTCATTATGCATGTGTTAGCTGTTAAAAAAAAAAAAAAAAAAAGTCCAAATGCAATTTTTACGATTAGCTCGCTAACTTAAATGAGAGGAATTGTGATAGAATAAAAACATTGCAATACATTATATTACATCATTATCTATCATAGGTTTCAAATCATAGGTTTGTATTAATGCCCTCGTTCTAATACGTTGTTGTTTCTATAGCATCAGCTCATTCACAGGGACTTGTAGAGTAGATGGTCAAAAGAAACGGATGTAACGGATTCATATGTAAGGACATGTCTATTTAACATGTATGGAAGGCGTCTCCAGTGTCAGCGCTTTGTAACAATCAGAGGTAAAGCTGTAACATCTTCAGATTTTTCAGTCACATGACCAGCTGCATTTTTTTGGTCTTATTTACTTCATGAGAGAAAAAAACGTGTTTGATTCCTTACTTATTTTACATTAAGACTGTAATCTGATTAAAAAAGGTAAAGTTGAAAGGTTGTGCTGGCTCTTAAATTAAAAAAAAAAAAGTTAAGTAAATACTTAAATATTTTTCTCCAGTAGGTTTAGAAAGATGCGTAAATTATATTTTAGAACACCCCTACACCGGGCCATACCATCTCTTAACTGTTAGCAAGCATAATGCATTTCATATTCATTAGTGTCCAAGCAAAACGTTTTGTAAGTTAGCTAGCTAGCTAGCCAGTTGACTTATTATTTATGTATAGTATTGTTTGAATATATATGACGCTAGTGGATGTACACCAGTGTTAACTTGTACGCCAGCCAATCAACTGACAACAAATATTACAGTGTCAGAACTTAGCTTACTGCATTGTGTTATGTATTCAGGATCTCTGTGTGGGAAATAAAAGCCTCGAACGTTAAATTTGAAATGTCAAATCTCTGGTCGTGACGTGGTGGGACTGTTTCTCTCCTCACCACCTACTGCCAGATTTAGCTACCCACGTTGAACTCGGGGGATTCCACCTCCCGCTTGTCCTGTGTTGGTATGATTCATCCATCTGAGTGAGATTTTTGTTTGGGACAAGACAACGTCCTCTGAGGTCACTTCAAACAGGATACGACACGTGGTCCTCTCAGAGCTCCTGCCGTTAGTTTGATAGAAGAAGTCCGTGTGTAATAAATAAGACTAAATCCTCCCCAAGCGCACTTTGATTTAACCAAAACACAGAAGGCCTTGTTTAAATCGAGTGTTTAATGGAAAATATGTCAAACACTCTAAATTAATGACAAACCTTCGGTTTTTGATGGAGGCCACGGATGAAGTAGAATAACAAAGCAATTAGTGAAGTGGCAGAATCAGCTTGTGCATGTTTACGCTGCTTTAGAAGCCTGACTTTGACTTGTTTATCGAAGATGTCAAACTGAAAAATTTTTGAGTCACTTTTAGAACACAAATTTATCTCAGGATTGAATAATACATTTCTTAACTGGATGGTTCTGCAAAAAAAAAAAAAAAAAAAAAAAATCTAATCAGAAAAAGGTTTTTATGCTCATCAAGAAATCCAGATTCTATGAATATGCAAAGTAGGAACGCCCCCAAGATTACGCCCTCTTCCCCTCTGAACCCGTTTCTGCTTGGCCTGTATTTGCATATTAGAATTTGATTGGCTCTTGTATTTTATGACACAACAAATAAAAAGACATAATGTTCAATAACGTACTATTTTACAAGGTGAGGGTGAGGGTGGGAAACTTACTGACTGTTACAAAGCGCTGACACTGGAGACTCCTTCCGTCAATGTTAAATAAACATCTTCTAACAAAAAACTTCACCATATCAGTGATTTTTTTTAAAAATCCCTTTCTGTCAACAGTAGTTAAAATAAAATTTGCACAATATTTTAAACTTGATTGATGAATACTTATTGAACACAGCTACACTGGGCCAAACTATTTCTTAACATTTACAAACATGATGCATTACATATTTAATAGTGTCTAAATAAAGACTAAAGTATCTAGTGTTTAAAATATTTCTTGAATATATTATGCTAATCATTTGGCTTGTATTTGCATATTAGAACCTGATTGGCTGTTATATTTTATGACAACAAAATTCACATCACACATTCAATGATTAATTTTCTATCACAGGTTTATATAAAGGCACTTGTTCTAATACGTTGTCGTTTCTATAGTAACCACTCATTCACAGACGCTCCAGATAAACAAACGTGTGTAATCACTGATATGGTGAAATTTTCTATAAGGGGGTGTTTTAACATTTATGGAAGGAGTCTCCAGTGTCAGTGCTTTGTAACAGTCTCTTAAGTTCAGTTTTCCGACATCTTCAGCACAGAGGAGTTTACGCTTTGCGGCTTCTCGGACAAGCCGCAGGATTTTTTTTGTCTTATTAACTTCAAGAGAGAGAAAAATTTAGGAAAGATTTCTTGATGTTGTGGTGCATTTTTAAAACCCCGGACCTGCTGCACTACTCTACACACGTTAGTAAGTGAGGATGTGTCTGGCTGTTGTCAGGAGCTATTTTTACTAAGCTACTATTAATTAGCTTGAATGGATGCTAGACAATATTTCCAGAATCAGGATGTGGAAACAGGAACAACTGAGCCGAATACAGTACACTCACTCACTCACTCGCTCACTGTAACCGCTTTATCCTGGTCATGTTCATGGTGGATCCGGAGCCCAGGCAGGAAATACACCCTGGATATAACACCAGTCTCTCGTAAGGCAACATGTACGCACGTTCGCACCTAGGGGTAATTTAGAGTCACCAATCCACCAACTAGCATGTTTTTTTTGGATGTGGGAGTACACCGGAGAACCTGTAGGAAACCCATACGGACATGGGGAACATGTGAAACTCCATACAGACAGTAACAGGACAGAAGCCATGACCCTGGAGCTGTGAGGCAGCCATGCTACCCGCTGTGCCACCGCACCACCAGCTTGGATGAATGAAGAATTTTCCAACCAAGAAAAAAAGCCAGGGCTGCTTTCTTGTTTTACAATCTTGGCCTCGATCTCATAGTCCTGGTTTTGTCCTGGCCTCGACTGCAGCACCAGTCACACATGATAAAGCACCACATGTTGCCTTTAAACCAAAACGGATTCTCCTCTTGGGATGGAAATCATAATTAAGGGCTGATTTCTAGAATGCTAATCAGTCAACTTAGGGACGAGTGGAAAACTGAATTAGGAAGCTGAGGTCAGAGGAAGCCACCCTTAAGGGCTGTGACCTCTAATTATTCAAAGCAAGTGCTTGGGCTAAGTGTGTGGCCTAATTTCACCCAGTTTGTTAGATTTGTACTTAACTACAGGTTTAGCCTACTGTTAGCTAGTTTGCTAGCAACATCAGAAAGCAGTTTTAACAACACAGGTTAGTCTAATAACATAGTTTACCTAGCTTGTTAGCAAACCTGGACATCATCATTTACTTAGTTTTCTAGAAAACCTTGCCGTTAGTTAGCTTTCTAGAAAAAAAAATTATTACTGGTTTTATTGTTAGTTCCTCCTAATAATTTGTCTGTTGGCTTGAATCACGAAATGTAAGTTAGCATAACATTAAGCAATGTGGTTTCTGTAGTTTAGTGATCGGAAGGTTGTGAGTTAAATCCCAGTGCTGCCACTGCTGGGCCCCTGAGCAAGGCCCTTATCCCTCAACAGCTCAGTTGTATAAATGAGATGAATGCAAGTCACCCTGGATAAGGTTGTCTGCCAAATGCTGTAAATGTTATGTAGGTTGTTAGCAAACTTGGCTGCTGATTTTAATGTTGCTAGCATAATTTTTCCAGGTTTTAAATATATAAAAGTTAGACGAATGTTTGCTAGTTAAAATAAATGGCCTCTCTCTTTAATTGAACAATAGCTGCCAATGTACAAGCTTGGGCTAAGTGTGTTGGCTCTAGTTCCAAATGACAATGTTGGATAGTCGTAATCCCAAAATGGAGCTAATTTCATCACAAATTGTGCTCTGTGCAGCTCCACAGGGAAATGATGGGATAAAACGCAGCACGGGAAAACCGTCCGAGGCTCCGTGTCTCCTGCTGATTGCGTTTCATGCTGTCATTACATGGGAAGCTAACAAGGTTCCTAATCAGCGGTCACCTCTCTGTTTCCTGGTTTAGTCATGAGGATGAGAAAGAGGAGGACAAGGAGGGGGGATGCAGGAGCGGAAGAAGATGTGCCTGAGCAACAGAGGAATAATATTTCTGTTTATCTGCCGTGGGGATGGGTCTGAGGTATTTTTGGAAGCCTGTTGTTTTTTCCTTTGCAAATTCCAGGTTCCGCTTTCCCCCCCTCCTCCTCTCGTTCCCAGCCTGTGAATGCACGGCCGCTTCCTCTCCCTTCTTCCTATTCTCAGCCTCTGATTGCTAGGAAGTTTGCGTGTGTGTGTGTGTGTGTGTGTGTGTAGGGTTCGTAGGGTGTGGAGGATGTGGCCATTAGAAGATGTGGGGAGAGTGTGTCAACAGTTCCACGAGTGCTGCTTTCTCAGACACAGCTGCTGATGGGACATGTTTGTGTGTGTGTGTGTGTGTGTGTGTGTGTGTGTGAGTGAGTGAGTGTGTGTAGGATGGAAAGAACTTACACACTTGAGTTTCACCTCTGTCCAAGCTGACAGGTTCTTCCACACTGATTCTTGGAAACGGTTTTACTCGACGACAATCGATTAAACACCGAACTCCTTGACAACATTTTTATTTTTATTATTGCAAGCTGACAAATTCACTCCAGTTTAAAAATACAGAAATAAATACAAATAATTAATCCAAATTACACAATTGTTACCTTCACTTGGTTCCAGATGTTAACGTTAGATAGCTTATGAGTGAACTTTGGTTTAAATGACAAATTATGATAGTTGGCCTAACGTTATCTCGCTAACTAGCAACTTTGACTACTGGTTTAAATTCTATAATACTTAGCCTAATTAGCTAGCTCACTAATTCCCACCTGCTAGTTAGAGATCCTTCTATCGCACGCTAGCTACCACTCTGAGAGGATGTGGGCAAGACATGCTAGCAAGCATAGCAACTACAATTACACAAAATATAATAGTTAACAGTAACATTAACTAACATCTTAGTGAGCATTTTTAATGCTTGTCAATGTAAGAAATTTTAAATTTTTATCTCTCTGTTAAATGGATTTTTTTAAATGATTAGCTAACCTTTTTTCCTGAGCTAAAAATATACATAAATGTAACTATTCCTCCATTTTGCAATCATTCAAGCCCACCTTTTGTCCCTTACTTTTTTCAGATAATTTAACCACCTTCTAAAAACACGTCTTTACGAATTGCTAATCTCACAACAGGCAACAGGCTAGTCTAGTAGCATAGTTAGCTTAATGTTAGCTTACTGTTTAGCAAATATGTATAATGGTCTCAATAACAAAATATAACATTTGGCCTAATTTTACCTAGTTTCCTCGAAAAATTTGATTCTGATGTTAAGATTCACTATACAAGCTTTAATGTTAGCTAGCTTGCTAGCAAACTTGCCTACTGGTTTAAATCACACAATGTAACAGCTTAATGTTAATAATGTTTGTTACTATTTTAACATAAACTAGCTAGCTACTCAACCAGTTTGGCAACTTGTTGGGAGTATATGATACTTAGCCTAATGTTAGCAAGTTTATCAATTCCCATCTGCTAGTTAGGTGTGTGTGTGTGTGTCTCTCTGTCTGTCTGTCTGTCTGTCTGTCTCTCTCTCTCTCTCTCTCTCCATGCTAAAAGCTAAAATGTCTGACTCTGACATGTATAAAAACATTAGCTAATGATGGAGCTAAACAGACTTAGCTGGCTAGCTTAGCTAGCATTCTTATGCATGCCAAAATGAGAAATTTTAGCTTTTAACTCTCTGTGATACTGATTTTTAGGGCAGTTGGGGAGATTTTTTTTTTTTTTTTTTCCAGAATGATTTAAGGACTTTTTTTTTTTTTTGCTAATTAGCATTTTTTTTTTTTCTGACCTAAAACATGTATGTACATTAGAAGTAGCTATACCTCCATATTTTTCCAAACCACATCACTGGATTTTTCTCTCAACTAATTTAATCGTCTCACAAAAACACATCACATCGAACGTCTAATCTTAAGAATCTTAAGAAAACACAAACATTTCCAGATAAATATGGAGAAGGGGATTCAAAACAGTGACAAGAAATTTTTATCCAGTAAACAGAGTTCTGAGGTAACAGGTTTTGACAGCAAATGATGTAAATGTTATACACTTTTGTTGAGAGGACACGACGTCAGGGCGGTTTTTCCTTAGACAGCTGAGTGTGTTTGACAGAACGCCAAAGTGAAAAAGCCGATAGTTTATGCCCTGCAAGAATGTTTGAAAGTTGTGCGGGGATGCGATGGCTTGCAGTAATCACTTTCCCTCAGACTGGGGTCACTGGCTAACACTAACACTCGTGGAATAGGAAAGACACGTTTGTGTGTATAACAAATACGTCCGTCAGTGAGCAGCGTGTGCCTAATGCTGTGATGTTTAGTGATGTTGTCGTTTGCCTAAAGCACTTTGTTGACATGAAAACAGAGCAGTGCTGCTTCACCAACAGTCCAAACCACAAGGCTGGCTCTGCATGTTTACAGAGAAACCACTCGGCGAGGCTCCGGCGTCCGGCTCCGGCCCCTGACGCGCCCGCTTTTATTCTGTCAGCGAGCACACGGAGGGAGTTTCAGTCTGAAATGCAGACACCAAAAAAAAAAAAACCAACAGGAATGCGAGTTGAAAATGAAAAGAGTCAGTGGTGATAAGCGAGCGAGGCATTGCTTTCGTCTCGCTGCGGAATGCCATTAATCATGTCGAGTGTATTTCTAATCCAGCTAACTCTCCAGGGTTTTGTTTAATCACAAAATATGACATTTGGTCCAATTTTACTTCTTTTTCTACAAAACCTGGCTTCTAATTTTAAATTAACTAGCTTGCTAGCAAATTTCAATAATGCTTTTAATAGCAAAATATAACACATGGCCTAATTTTACCTAGTTTTCTAGAAAATTGGTCAGTGTAATTATTAACCTTGTTTTACCTAATTTTCAAGCAAACGTGACTGCTTTTAGTTAGTGAATTTGGGCTAGTCTAACAGTAGTATAAGCTAAGTCTTATAACATAGTTAACCTAATGTTAGCTAACCTGCTAGAAAACCTCTACAAAGGTTTTAATAAGAAAAAATTACCTTTAGCCTAATTTATCTCATTTTCTCTAAAACTTGGCTTTTAATATTAATGTTAGCTAGCTTGCTTGTGAACCTGGATAATGCTTTTAATAACAAAATACTAACAGCAAAATATATATTAGCTTAATTTTACCTAGTTTCCTAGCAAACCTGACTGGTTTTAATTACTTAGCCTACTGTTAGTTTGTCAGCAAAGATGGATAATAGTTTTAATAACACAAGCTAGTCTAATAACTTAGCCTAATGTTAGCTAGAAAACTGCTTCTGGTTTTAATGTTAGCTAGCGTGCTAGGGAACTTGGATAATGGTTGCAATAACAAAATGTTTTAACAACTTTAATAGCAAAATGTATGACTATGTATACATTTTAATAACAAAATGTGGTTTTAATTATTACTGGCTTTAATAATTTAGCCTACTGTTAGCTAGTTTTATAGCAAGGTTAGATAATAGTTTAAGTAACACTAGCTAGTTATTAACAATATAGCTAGCCTAATATTAGCTACATTGATAGCAATCCTAGGTAATTGGTTTCATAATAATAGAAAAAAAAGAAAACTTTACTGGTTAGTTAATTAGTTTGCTAGCAAAGTTGGACAATAGTTTTAATACAGTTAGCCTAATGTTAGCTAGCTTGCAAGTGAACCTGGATAATGAATACATAAAATTTGGCCCAACTGTACCTAGTTTGCTAGCAAAACTGACTACTGATTTTAATTAGTTAGCTTACCGTATGTTCTCTAGAAACATTGAAAGTTAGTTTTAATAACACGGGTTAGTTTATATCATAGTTAGCTTAATGTTAGCTAGCTAGTTAGCATACCTGGATGATGGTTTTAATAACAAAATATAACGATTGGCCTAATTTTACCTATTATGCTAGCAACCTTTACTGGTATTAATTACGTAGTTTATTGTTAGCCACTTTGCTAGCAGAGTTGGATAATAGTTTTAATAGCACAAGCTAGTCTAATGATATAGTTAACCTCATGTTAGCTAGCTGTTTAGCAAACCTAGATGATGGTTTTATTAACAAAATATAACATTTGGCTAAGTTTCACCTAGGTTGCTAGCAAAGATTGCTGGTTTTAATTATTTAGCCTACTGCTAGTTTCCTAGCAAAGTTGGATAATGATTTTACAATGGGCTAGTCTAAGAACATAGTTAGACTAATGTTAGCCAACTTGTTAGCCAGCGAACCTGGATAATGGTTTAGGAAAAGACATTTGACCTAATTTTTATCTAGTTTGCTTCTGGCTTCGAGCTGTAATGTTAGCTAGCATTTTTAGTGACTGATTTTAATATTAGCAAACATGGAGGTAGTGCTAGCCGAAATGTTATAGTACTTTACTTTCTTACACAAAGGCTGCCTTTAGGAACTTAGTTTTATTTCTGTAGCTGATGCTTGGTGGAAATTGGATCATTTTTTTAGGATTGAGTCATTTTTTTTTTTTGTACTAGTGAGATGTTGTGAAGTAAAAGCATATCAGTTTGATTTCAGAACAAAAACAGCAAATAAACCTCAGAGGAAAAAAATATACTAAACTACATTGCAGTTTTAAGGATAAGTCTTATCTTCTGTCTTGTCAGCTGTTTGCATTGAATTTCCTTTCGTAGTGTGGAGATAAGGGCACATTGATGAATGTTTGGAGTGTAAATATTTATGTGGGGTACGTTTCAGAGTGAGGTACAAACAGCCAACGTGTTTACGTCCGAGTACCCGGGCAGGCGGTGGAGGTGGTGGAGGAGGAAGAGGAGGAAGAGGAGGAGGAGAGTTATCTGATTCACTCATTTTATGGTTTATTTACTAGTACATAAATCCCCATCATTGCAAAGACATTCGGTTAACTCTGAAGAGCAGATGTTTCTTTAAGTGTCGTTTATGTAGGCCTGTTAGCTGCCACCCACCCACCACACACACACACACACACACATACACACACACACACGCACACACCCTGCTCCATGACTGTTTATTTTGTCTTCTAAAAGCCTCGGACATCTGTATGACTTTCTCCAAGGATTCTGTGATTCTTGACCAAATTCTTTTCGCACAGATTCAGCGGTTATAAAAAACGGTTCAAATCTACGACGTGCTCTGAAGATTTACAGGGTCACGGTTCTGCGTGTCTGGGGTTGATGTTTTGGAGAAAACTCTGGAACTGATTTACACAAAAAATAAAACACAAATGCTCCTTTATGAGATAATGTTCACAAATGCAGGGGGTGGACAAATCAAATCAGAAGATTACGTCTCTGGGATAGTAGTGTTTTTTTATACTAGTCCAACAGTCAACAATGTTTTTTTTTTCTTCTCACATTCATTAACCATTGAATTTTGCAAAAAAAGTGTTGTTGTTTTTTTGTATACAATATAAAGTCAGGTCCATAAGTATTTGGGCAGTGACACGATTTTCATAATTTTTGTCTCTATACACCACCACAATGGATTTGAAATGAAGCAATCAAGCTGTGATTGAAGTGTAGACTTTTAGCTTTAATTCAAGAGGTTTAACAAAAATATAATGTTTACATATTATTAACAATATATTAACAATAATATTAACAAAATCATTTTCACAAGCTCAAAAGTAATTGGACAAACTAACAATCATAAATATTAGGATTATTTTTAATACTTGGATGCAAATCCCTTCAGTCTTGTCTTCAGTAATGAAAAGACGCTCAATTGGGTTGAGGTCACTGGACATTTAAAAACATTTCATTTTTTTGCCTTAAAAAACTCTTGGGTTGTTTTAACGATATGTTTTGGGTCTGTACTGTGAAGTGCTGTCCTATCAGTCCTATAGAAAGTATACCTCTATACACTTCAGAATTCATTTTACTATTTCTATCAGCAGTCACATCATCAATAAACACCAGTAACCCAGTTCCATTGGCAGCCATACATGCCCATGCCAT
>CM075021.1:17105117-17154113 GCA_037576675.1 Pangasius sanitwongsei
GTAAACCCTCTGTATTTACATTCATGAAGGTGTCTCTTGATTGTAGACTTTGACAATGATACGCCTACCTTCTCCAGAGTGTTCTTGACATGGCTAGATGTTGTGAAGGGGTTTTTCTTCACCAAGGAAAGAATTCTGTGATCATCCACTTTAGCTGTCTTAGTTTGCTAGTTTGCTAGCAAAATTGTATAATAGTTTTAATAGCATAGACGAGTCTAATTACACGTTTAAACTAATGTTTGTCATTCTATATTACATCTTGTTAGCTAGCACTTTTAACAAAACACAGGCCTGAACTTCGATCGAAGAAGAGCGATCACTTGTGGGCTCGCTAATGAATTTTTCATTTGTCCTCCCCTGGACTGTCACTGTCTTCTCATATCTATCTCAGAATGGAACATGTGCACTTGTAATAAAAACCAGAGAGGCCCTCAGCCCGGGTAATTAATCGCCGTCGCTGGCCACTTATCACAAGAGGTTATGTTTATTTAACTCCTCAGCGTCACGCCTGATTTTCTTAAAAAAACTTTTTTGTTTTCAGATGGAACATGCTTTGCGACGAATCTAAAGTGTGACGCCTTTGGGTTATAGTTACGCTAGGTGTCTTCTCGCTTCTTCACCCTTTGAAGAGGTTAAAGGATAAACGTCATTGATTGGATACGTTTTGTGTTCAGGCTCTACTCCAATCATGTTAGTGCTTGAAACTTGGAACGTTCTCACCCCAGCCTTATTTTCTTTCTTCTCTGGATAGGAAATCATGATTTGGATCTTGACCAATTTTTTTTTTTTACAGAGAACTCAGAGTGAAAATGACTTCATTCAGGAACAAAAAGCACAGGGATGAATCAGGGAGTGGAAGAATCGGGCCTTATTTTAGATTTCTCACCATCGTGATTCATGCTGTAGGGGACAGACAGAGGAGGGGAAACCTGAGGCGGGGTGGTGTGTATGTCACTTGTTTGTGATGATGGCGGCTCAGCATGGGAAATCTCAGCGCGTATTCACAGTCAACATAAAGCTGACATTTATGATGTTGTATAGCCCGTGGTTGTGTTGTTGTTGTTGAAAAGTGCACCTGCTTGTGCTCCCTCGCTCGCATTCCAGCCACTGCTTCGGCGTTAATTGCTTCGTATTTTTGTAGAACTCGTAGATAACGACCAAATTGATGTGGTGAACGATGTGGTGTTACGTGTTCTGTTAGTGTTCTCAGTCTGTGTTTTGTCCGCCCGGCCGTGTCTGCTGTGTACTCATCGCGGCTACGACGTCTCAGTAAACTACACGGAGAAAACACAATGCTGAGAAGGCCTTGCCTCTCTTCCTATTGTGGCCTTGTTAGGGAAATGAAAGGGGTGTTCCGTCCGTACTCTCCAAATCCTTTTTCTTTTCTTTTTTTTCTGCAAGCATTGCATGGGAACTGTTTAGTTTATCAGCACTATTGTTCGAGGTATAATTCACTTCAATGTGCCATGACACACTATTGCACACAGCAGGATATCAGGCTCATACACACCGAGACAATGGCCAAAATATCATTGCAGTCATCACAGTGCGTTAATAGGGACCACTTGGACCGCTTCACACGGGGTCAAAATGCATCAGCGTCTGCGTTCTGATTGGTCGATACGGCGGTCCGTTCCCTGGATGCTCCACCTTCCTTAACTGCCTCGTTCCCACCTCTTATCCGAGGTTCCCACGCTACCCACTGGCTATCGTTAAACCATTAAGCCATACCATCACGCCAACCTACCAACAGGAAGTGACATCAGGAAGTGTATTCTAAAGTCTTAAGCTTTAAAGAATGTAGCATTCCCAGTCTGTCTGTCATCCATGTACTAACCACACCCGAGTCTGATCCGATGGCCGCTTTCAGAGTGGTGTAGCATGTATAATGTGTGTGTGGCCATGTTTTTATGTCCCCACAAGGATAGGAATATCTGTTATGTGAGGAAAACTGCTTTTTTTTTTTTTTAATTAAAAAAAGTTTCCTTTTGGTTATTGAGGTTAAGTTTAGGGTTTGATTTAGGTGTAGCGGTGCATTAATTATCTACATTGTTAATTATATCCTCATAATGATAGTAAAACAAATGTGTGTGCGTGTGTGTTTTCTCACATGTCTATGAGAATACAATCGTATATTCCTCTCTTCAAAAGCTCTTAAGGTGTACTTGTCTATTATACAAGAGCAGTTCAGCCAACTGTACTTACAGCAATTATTCAAACCCTGACTGAAAATATGTACAGTGTATTACAAGTATTACTCTCGGAAGCCAAGTAGTGCATGCGTCCAACACAGTGTGTGCTTTAACACAGGAGAGCTTGGGTTCAAATCCTGGTGGTCAGCTAGTAGAGAACTTTATCAGAACATTCAGGAATGTATTCGACAGGTTATAAAAAAAATCTTTCAGTCATCTTCTGGACACAGTGATGTTGGATCTCGGGAACACTGGGCGTGAGGCGGGAACACACTCAGGATTAATACTAATTTTAATAAACGTTACTTATGTAGCACGTTTCATACATTTAAATGCAGCATGAACAATGTGAAGTAAAAAAAAAACAGAAAACAAGAAATAAAGAAACAAAACAAATTAAAAAAATGAATAAATGGTAAGTAATGTGAAAAAAAATTTAGAGGAATATCATAAAAAATAAAAAATAAAATTATGAGAAAATAAATAAATAAATAAATAAATAAAATAAAAAAGTATAAAAATAAAAAAGTAATGTAAAAAAAAAACGACAACTGGATTTGACACCAGTCCATTGCGCCACACGTTCACATTAAGGAGAAATTTGGTGTTCCTAATCCACCAGCTTGTTTTTGGGAGGAAACCGGAAAACCCGAGCTGTGAGGTGACAACGCTACCCACCGCGCCACCAAATTATTATTACATTTTGTGATATCTTTTAAGGAGAAGGGTGAAGTGTTACATAGTTATTGTTTAGATTTTGTCATGGAAAAAACATCTTTGACAAACATTTTTCCATTTAGTCTTTGTCAACAGAATAAACACTGTTCTCAAAAGTACCAGTTTTACCTGTCGCACAGGAAGTACACTTTACTCATAACACTCATAACACTCAGGGAATGTTAGATTTGGACAATTGTGTCAATGCTGCTAGTCAGTGAGCCTTTACCCATCACACACACCACCGCAGTCACTGCGATACAGTTTCCTGTTCTCTCCCCTCAGCAACTCAGCTGTGTTGCACTGTGTTGTGTTTATTGTGTTGTGGGTCCACTCGGTCAGCGTGTATTTATTGTCTTGCACATCATCTGTTTGCAGTGTAACTGTTCTAATTTACACCACATCGATGATCTCATGATGTGATGATCTCATACTGCACTGTTTCTATAATATACTGCATCAAGGTCTTGGGCAACGCTGGTTTGTTTCACTGCTGAAATGACGATAAAGCTTTCAACTCCTTTCTCGACTACCAAAGCTGTAACGTTACGCTGTCGACATTCTAACATTTCACGTCCGAGGGAGCTTTCACACCTATTAGTGTGTTTGTCGCGTCCGAATCGGCGTGAAACTGATAATAGATAATAGATAGTGTCCGTTACATTTGTACTCCAGACCGTTTACAGTGAAAGTGTACGGTTAGAATGTATTGCAGTGTCAAACTTGAGCATCTAATATTGCTGTTATTACCTGTTTAAGGAGACACCAGAGAGACATAAAAGTTGTACGTTAAATATAGCGAGAAGTTCAGCGTAGTAGCTGGTAGTTCAGGTTTAGGATGCTTGCTCGAGTTTTAGATATGGGATGCAGCTTGCTGGTGAGCAATATCCTGTTTACCGTGACCTTCCTGGCTCAGGGAGCATCTTTGACATCACTTTATTGTTTATGGCTGGATTCAAGGTGAACGCTTTACAGGGGAACCGTCTGATGTTCTTCCTGATTATAAGACTTAACAAGATGTGTGATATAGAATGATATCCACTCATTGACCAATTTATTAGGAACCCCTGTACGTCTGTTCGTTCACACAAGCATCTGATAAGCCTGATCATGAGGCAGCAGCTCGGTGCGTAAATGCATGTAGGCATGGATCAAGAGCGTCGGGTTAATATTAAGATCACGCTGGTTTGAGTGTTTCAGAAACTGCTGATCTGTTGGGATTTTCACAGATAACTGTCTCTAGACTTTACGCTAGAGAATGTTGGGGGGGGGACACACACCCGGTAAGCAGTCATTCTCTGAGTGGACACAAGTTGTTAATGAGAGAGGTCACAGGAGAATGGACAGATTTGTTGACAGGAAGTGTCAACTATGTTAACTCAAATAATCACTCTTTACATCAGCTGTGAACAGAAAAGCATCTCCGAATGCACAGCGTTACCCCAGTTTTAGAATGGGGTTCCTAATAATTTGGTCATCGAGTGTATACATTATGACCTGCTCTACAGTCATGCACTGGGATGGTGTAAATTATTTGGTAAATTATTGGTGTAAACAGTTTTGGTTCTAGCTTTATGTGGTCCAGACTCAGAAATGAAAGAGTTAACAGAAAGAGTTTTTTTTAAGAGGCATTTAAAAATGCCAGCAGCCTCCAGATCCAGCTTTTAATCATTATTTAGCTAAGCCTTGTTCAGCGTCACTCTTGGTTTCAGGAACTTTGACATCTAGCATGCGCACTTCTTTATGAAGCAGCATTTCTGTAGATTATTGCATAAAATTTTTTTTTTGTGTGTGTGTGTTTATCATATTCAGGTGTAGTAAGGAAAGATGAGTGCCCCTTAAAGCCGTCTTGCTTCGCTTCCTCACTGCTCTGAGTCAGCTTCCTTTTCAGCCTCACATTCCCAACCATTCCAGCCCTCCGTATTGGCCTCCGAGTGCCGCTTCCTGATGTCTCTATGTGCGGTGTTTATTGAGGAACTTCAAACCGCTGTGTGCTTGGCCTCCGTCGCTTGGCTCTCTCACCAGCGCAGGAGGGAGTGGACGAGAACAGCTGCTTGATGTTTATTTGAAGTCTCAGCGTCAGACTGATTTTCCTCTACTTAAACATACAGGCCCTGTGAGCATCGTAAGCATCCTGTATGACCACACCGCGTTGTTTGTTATCTCTTCATTTAGACCTCGGCGCTGTTGAACTCTCGATTCTGATTGGTCAGACGCTCAATGCGCTCATTTTAATATGTTATCGTTTCTATAGTAACAGCTCGTTCACAGGGTGGACACTCCAAGCGTTTAAAATAAAACGTGTACAATCATTGATATGATGACGTTTTCTTCTTCTCAGCAGCCATTTATTGAACATTTATGGAAGGAGTCTCCAGTTTCAGTGCTTTTGTAACAACCATGGATATTAGCTTCGAAAGATCTTTTGACTAATAAAAACTAAAAACTTACACATAAAAAATGGACATACAAATGAAAACATAGCAGTACAAACTTATTTATTCTCAGTGAAATCTTCTCAGGTCTTTTAAACATACATTATTTCTGGATTCCATCATTCTGAATATACAAAAGATGGTATGTAGAATATAATAAATCTTATTTTTCTACTAGCGAAATATATTCATATTCACAAGCATAACATTTAGTAATAAGAAATGTGACATTTGCAAGAACTTAGCTTCTTGCCACATATATAACAAATTATAAATAAATAAATAAATAACTTTTGGGGTGAAACCCACAAAATTAGTCCAAAAGCAGATTAAATTACACTTGTAATCTACGCAGCACTGTCAGTGGAGAGAATCAGCTCATTCGTTTGCTTCTTCTGTTCCTCTACTGAACATCACTATCATTACTCACACACACACATAAGCCCTTCCAAACACAGCAAACATATGGTGCTTTCTAGCTGGCTGTGTAAACGTCCATGCATGGGGTGTAATGAATTTTAGGATTATATCCATTATTCGCTGGCCAGAACCCTGGAGAATGATCTGGCCCTCGGCCCGTTGTCTGATTCACACATTTCAACATACAGTAAATTCACTTTATAACCACATCTCTCCACAGACATGTTCTGCTCGGTTCTGTTACTCAGGCGGGTTCTGATGAGTTATTTCTGCATTACGGTTTGTGGTACATAGGGTTAGGGTTACTCTAAAAGAGACATTTTTTTACATTGTTTTTTCACTCCTTAGCTAAGATTTAGCTCTTAAATTGAAGAACAGTGAAGAACAGTGAAAAACAGTGAAGAACAGTGAAGCACATTTCCTGGGCGTCGAGTTTATATGCTAATGACCATGGCTGTCATTGGCTGTCTCAGTGAAGGGGGCGGAGTTGGGATTGTCCAGTGGTGGAGAGAAATATTTGCAAAAGAGATTTAAACCTAAACATACAGATAGAGTTTAAAGAATGAGGAATATAGACTTATTAAGGGTTCTTCAGTTGTCATTCTAGGGGAACCCTTAAAAGTTCTATGTAAAACCCTATTTCTCAATCATAGAAAGTTCCAAGTAGACCTTTAGGAAGGTTAGAACCCTTAACCATCCAAAGAATCATGGAGGAACCTTTCTGATGGGAAACACTTTGTTGTAGGGTTCTACATAGAACTTTTAAGGTTTCCCTTAGCGGGACATCCAAAGAACCACTAAAGGTTCTATGTAGAACCCTACAAAAGAGTGTTTCCCAAACAGATAAGGTTGCAAGTAGATCTTTAGGAAGCTTAGAACCGGTAACCATCCAAAGAATCACTGAGAAACCTTGTCTGATGGAGAAAAACTGTGTTGTAGGGATCTACATAGAGATTTTAAGGGTTTCCTTACAGGGACATCTAATGATCCCTTAAGGGTTCTCTGTAGAACCCTACAACAGAATGTTTCTCCATCAGAAATGGTTCCAAGCATAACATTACGAGGGTTAGAACCCTTAACCATGCAAAGAATCTTGGAGGAACCTTCTCTGATGGAGAAACACTTTGTTGTAGGGTTCTATATAGAACTTTTAAGGATTCCCTTAGAGAGACAACCAAAGAACCATTAAGGGTTCTATGTAGAACCCTACAACAGAGTGTTTCCCCAACAGATAAGGTTGCAACTAGCTCTATAGGAAACTTAGAACCCTTAACCATCCAAAGAATCATTGAGGAACCATGTCTTTTTAATCGTGCACACTTTTAGAAAGTGTAGAAACCTTGTGTGTTTCATTATCTGGGGAGGCTAGGTGTCTCTAAGGAGGTTTGGAACCCTTTCTATATAGAAACGTACAAGAAAGTTTTTTTTTATTATCTGAGAGGGTTTCAAATAGAACCTTTCTGGAAGCTAAGAACTTTTAATTATCCAATGAACCCTTAAAGAACCTTTTTTTCCTAAGGTTGTACCAACTAACAAGGCCGACTTTAACTAAATTCCTTAGAGGTTCTACATATTAAGAAGAAAATAATGAGCAATAAATTGGACTTTGTACATATATACTCTCAAAAAAGTGTTCTTTAAGGGTTCCTTAAAGGTTAAAAAGGGTTCTACTTCTAAAAATACCCCTCTGTTGTGGGGTACTACATAGAACTTCCCCAAAAGGGGGCCAACTAAAGAATCTTTGACGATTCTACATTTTTAAAGAGTGCATGGGAATACCTAGAACCTATCAGGCATCTAACATTTAGCTCTTGGTACTTGGTAGAAAGGGTTCCTCAGGGGTTCATTGGACAGTTAAGGTTTCTTAGTTTCCAAAAAAACAACCCAGGGAACCGTTGCAGATATTATGGACGCACCACTAAACAGGCGTTTACGCTATGAGCTGGAATTTGGTGTGTCTGTTTTGGCATCTTGATGCATCCAGTGACGGCACATTAATATGTATTTACAGTAAGCTGGTGAAATCAGAGTCACGGCACTGAGAGAACCCCCGGTCCCAAATGACGCATTTGTCCTCATTTGCCAAAAGGCCAGCGAAGACCAAGACCGTAGGGTACTGTTTCATTTTGGGGTTTAAAACAGCGCTGATGAATGCTGCATTGATGCTGTCTCTGACCCTAAACCTCGTGTGATATTTGTATAAAACATCAAAGTGGAGGACATTGTTCTACATGCAATAACACTGATGCAAAAAAAAAGGTCTTAAAGGTTTTCTTGAAGTATTTTAACTCGTTATTGATTAGCACTGGGTGGTGACTTATGTGGAATGAAAATTAATAAATGATTATGGACTGATCATCAAACAAAGCATTTGAGTTAATAATGACTCATGGAAAATGAATTATAACTAAAACTGGGTGAGAGTTCACTCGGGTAGGCGGGGCTTTCTGTTTTTCCTATGCCACAACAATATAGTATCACATTTTCTGTAAAAGAAAAGACAATTTCATGTTTCTTGGCTGCTAATATCATGTAATTTACAATGATTACATTTTTCAAATTTATTACACTGTATAGTGACGTCATACTTTTTTTTTGCCTCATGTTACCGAGAAACCACAAAGCATAAAGTCCATTAGCTTAAAGATATCGGAGACTTATAGACACAGCTTTACCTCTGACTGTTACAAAGCACTGACACTGAAGACTCCTTCCATAAATATTAAATAAACGTCTCCTTACAGAAAACTTCACCAGATTGTCTTGGATTTTTAAGCGATGCATGAAGAACATTGTCCAGGTTTTGGTGCCAGTTTCCAGATCTGTTAACTGTTACATGATTAATGTGACAGTTAGAAAATGGGCTCGTCCCATCACACTCATACACTTGTGTGTACTAGTTGATCAATTTTAATTTAGCCTCCACCAGGAGCTCTACTGGCTTGGTCAGCTTAGCATGACTTCATCCATCAGGACGTGCAGCCCCTCGTTATGAATGCTGCAGGACCGAGGCGGATGCTGGACAGATGGCCACATGATTTCATTATTTTCCAGCTCCTTTTCTCATTGGCACTAATCTGAAGGGTGTTGACTAGCTCTTCTGTTGTGTATAAGTGTATGCTGGGCAGCTTTGCTCACAGTCAGGCTTTTCCTCATTTACTATGTTCCAGACTCTCCAGACTTTTACAGCCAGGCTGGAGTCCATTTGTTCTTCCATTAAGATTTTTTTTTTTAATAAATTACTTTTGGCATTCTTGCCAGCGCAAAGTGTATTGTGTTGTCGACCCGAATGTAACCTTGCTCATGAGGCACCGAGCCAATGATTGATATGATGTATGATGAATTAGTATTGATTTTCTCATTGGTGTCTCGCCTGAATAAATCTGGCCAGATTGCTGATTAACCAGCACACTGGAAGAAAATTTGCCAGAACTTATTAAGAGCAAGGAAGCTTTCTAAGACACCAGCGGACAGTTTTGGGGTACTTTTTTTTGTCATTTAAATGTAATAAATGTAACCCAGGGGTTGTAACAGTGTGGCATGAGGATCACAGGATGAAAGTCAAAATACAAGTCATTGTTTTTTATATAATGCCTGTATTATAGAAATACAATAGATGTTGTCTCAAAGCAGCTTTACAGATATCTGGATGCAGATTTATCTCCCTAATAAACAAGCCAGAGGAGACACTGGTGAGGAATAAACCTTTAGAGGAACCAGACTCAAAAGGGAACCCTCCTCTTCTGGGTTACTGACGGATAGTGTGATTATAAATCATTAGAATATACAGGTGTAGAAAAGTAAAGACAAGCAGTACTGAGTGTGTTTACAGGATGTTCTGTATGAGCAGATGTGAATAAGAGTCCAGGGATGAGCACAGGACAGTCTTTATGAATACAGGAGCAGCTCTTAGGTACAAATCTACAGTATCCAGGTCTGATAAGTCTTAAGTCTTAATAAGTCTCAAACTCAGACCTCAAATACCATACACAATTCATGCAGACTTGCATTGTTTACCAAAATCCAAACAAGAGCTTAACAATATACTAGACAAGAAAACAAAATATCCCATTGTTTGATTAAGACAACATCACTTTGAGCTTGGTAATATAACTGGAAAACCATTATCCAGTTGATAAATGGACTGCAGATCTAAAACAACCATGGGAGCCAAAATATGTCCAATAACACTTTCTCGATGATCAGCAACTCAAAGCTTCAGTTTATACAATATAAAATACTGCATAGAAGACAGATTACATCCCATAAACTTCACCGTACATGATTTAACCACACTGTCCAGCATCGACAGATGATTATTGTCCTTACATCAGCACATTTTGGTCGAAGATCATAGACAGGCTATCTATGATCTCTGATCTGGGCCTCGGCATCTGCCCCATTGCCCCACTGTAGCACTACCTAAAGACATTTCTTCATTATCAATATCCAGCCATCTTAGATCCTTTACACTAATATCACTCACTATTGCTAAAAATTTTATACTATTAAACAGGAAAGACTGAAGCCATGTTCATGGTAGACCATGCTACCTTGGAAGAAAAATCACTGCAAATCTAAAAAGGCACCTGGTCATGCTACTGACAGTACTCGAGAACGAAATCCTCTTTCCACACTTTTCTTGGTAAAATATTTATTTATATAACTTGTTAACTAGCTTCATCCTCGATAAAAAATTAATAGTCACAGTGTGCATTTGTCTTTCATTTTCTTTCTCTCTTCCTCATTGGAAACTATTACCATCTTTTCCTTTCTGTGCTATACCACCTTTTATTCCTCTCTTGCTCTTTCCATTATTCCCAGCAACCAATCACTGAGCACCATTACTCCCAGCAACCAATTACTGATCACCATTACTCCCAGCGACCAATTACTGATCACCATTACTCCCAGCGACCAATCACCATTACTCCCAGCAACCAATCACTGATCACCATTACTCCCAGCAACCAATCGCTGATCACCATTACTCCCAGCAACCAATCACTGATCACCATTATTCCCAGCGACTAATCACCATTACTCCCAGCAACCAATCACTGATCACCATTACTCCCAGCAACCAATCGCTGATCACCATTACTCCCAGCAACCAATTACTGATCACCATTACTCCCAGCAACCAATTACTGATCACCATTACTCCCAGCAACCAATCGCTGATCACCATTACTCCCAGCGACCAATTACTGATCACCATTACTCCCAGCAACCAATCACTGATCACCATTATTCCCAGCGACCAATCACCATTACTTCCAGCAACCAATCGCTGATCACCATTACTCCCAGCAACCAATTACTGATCACCATTACTCCCAGTGACCAATCGCTGATCACCATTACTCCCAGCGACCAAACACTGATCACCATTATTCCCAGCAACCAATCACTGATCACCATTACTCCCAGCAACCAATTACTGATCACCATTACTCCCAGCAATCAAACGCTGATCACCATTACTCCCAGCAACCAATCACTCATCAGCATGGTTTCCAATGACTAATCACTGATCACATTTGTTCTGAAAGACCAATCACTAATTGCCATTGTTCCCAACAACACATCCGTTCTTCCTACTGACCAATTAATGATCTCCATTGTTGCCAATGACCAATCACAGATTAATATTGTTCCTAACAACCAATCATGCAGAAAGTTTAAATAGTTTGGGGGGCTAACTAGTTCAATAGCTAGCAAATTAACATGGATGAGTACAATGAATGGTTTATGACTAAACCTTTTTGATTTTACACAGCATTGTGGCGTTTTCAATATCTTGACCAAACTCCTTCATTATTAGTCCCCTGGTTTGATCTCCCTTTTTTTACAAGATTCCTAACAATGAACTGACGTGCTTAGTTGGCGTAGAGTTTCCAGGCCCAGTTGAGCACCTTTTCCTGGTCGTCGTTTGGAAAACGGAGGCGTGTTTCCATAGCTACGTGGACTCCTTGAATCATGTGATCAGTGCTCAGTTCCCTTACTCTCCAAACCCTCAACCCTCTCTTTCACTCCCTCCCTCCCTCCCTTCATTCCCAGTCTTACCTTTGAGCCTGGGAGCGGAATTCTGGGAACATTTTTCCATGTGAAAAGCCGAGCTCCAGTGGAGGGGTGTGACGCCACTGCATTGTTTCGGCTGGCGAAAAGAGGAACCGCGCGCGATGAGGCCAATTCCTGTCCGCTCCAAAAAAACAGGCACTTTCTCACACTGGCTTCCTTCCTCGCTGGACAGCTCAAAACAATCCCAGAGATGCAGGACCCGAGTGGTGCGAACGAGGAATCAGCCGATCGGACAGAGGAAGGTTTATTCACACAGTTTACGAGCCGCTGGAAACAAACCAAAGGGCCGCGCTAACCCTTCTCCCTCCATATCATCCACCAAATTAGAGCGTGAACTGGCACTGTTTCATGACGAATGAAAATATTTCAGCGCTACATCATTTTAAAAACCTTGAGAAGTGTGGGCAGGAAAAAAAAAAGAACATTGTTGCATTACCTAATCAAGGCTTTCACAAAAGGCTGTATTTATTATTTGGACTTAATTTTCAGTTAATGTGTTATTAAGTAAAGAATAAAACACTCCATGTTGTGTTGTTATAGGAAAATAATCAACGATGGAATGGTGTGATGAAGGATGAAGCGGAGTTACTCTTAACATCCTCAAGTTTAATATTTTCCTGTAACAGCATGCCGCGAAGTGTTTTATTCCACTTATATCACAGCAATTTAGCAATATAACCTTCATTTATTAAAGAAAGTCATACTTTTTTTTATCCATTTATAGTTACATTTAATGTTATGGAACATTGGTGAAACAAGTTAGTTCCTCTTCTCACTTACGTTATAGCAGCTATAAACACTCGTTCCCTCACCAGCTTCTCTCTTTTTTTTCTCTCAGTTGAATAAATGATTTGCAGCTGCACTACTGCTGGACCTGCTGTTGTAGAACATCCGACCAATCAGATTTCAGACTTTAACAGCACTGTGGGATGAATGTTGTTAATTGATATTAAGAAAGTTTCTGAATTTCCGAAAGCAGAAATTCGCCAGGATTAGAAATGATTTAGATTGCCATCACAGTAACCAAAAAAGTATTGGCACCCTTCTCCCTTTCATAATTTAACACCTGGCCTTGATGACAAAATCCCACTTTTATGTAACAATAAAATATCTCTAAAGCATGATACCACACACACACACACACACACACACACACACAAACACACAGCTTAGGAGAGCATCTGAACCAGGATACTACATTTGCACTGTTTGTCTCTCAGGTCAGGAGTTTAATGAGTTCCAAATGTATGTGTAGAACCGAGCAGGGTCTGTATACGTGCCTCCTCCTGCGGTGACTCCGAGAAATACCTTTCCTCTACCTTCACACACACACACACACACACACACACACACACACACATCCTCCGCTCTCATCATCCTATTGTTTTATCCTGCGATGCATTCGGCACGTATTGACACTTCGCAGTGTTCCACACCGCAACCTCTATCCACTGTAACGTGATTCTCACAGCTCATGCCAATGCGCGCAGCTCGGAAAGGCCTAGAGCTACTATTTTTTTCGTCAGCGCAGGATCACGATCGGGGCACTGAACCTGTTATGGCTTTCCTTTTATTTTAGTTTGTGTTGTTGCTGCATTCATATATGTGTTGTGTGTGGAAACAGAAAGCTGGAGAACGAAAACAAAAACAGCCGAGGTAACAGTGCGTCGGCAGTTTCCTGGCCTGCGTGCGTGCCCTGTCCTTCGTCTCGCCCTGCCTGAGGATGCTGCTCCGTCAATGCACACATACACACACAAACACACACATACAGAAGGCGAGTGTGTGTGTTGGGGAGTGTGGGGTTGTGGGGGTGGGGGGCTGCTGGGAAAAACTGGGTCTGTCATGGCCGAAACAGGCAGCGAGGCTCGGAGGAAGCACCTGTTCTTCCGCGGCTGCCGCTGCTGCATTTATCTGACCCCAGTCACATCAGGTGGCTTCCTGGTTTGCGTCAGTCAGTGCTCCCCGAGGCCTCGCTGTCATTGGGCGGCTTTTGGCTCCTCCCCTTCCTGCTTGCGGCTACACTCATTGATCTTGAGAGGCTTGTTGCTTCCTGATTTCGCAACCGGACAGGAGATTTGCTTCTGGGCATCTCTCTCTCTCTTTCTCTTTCTCTCTCTCCTCATTGAAGTTCCACACCCTGTTGGGTTTCAGTCCTCATCAACTAGGGATGCATCGATACCATTTTTTCAGGCCGAGTAAAAGTATGAGTACATGTTTTTTCATACTCGTCAGTACTGATCCCGACACTGAAATGAGTAACCTACTTAGTATTAATCAATCAAGTCTGTCACGAAATTTTTTTTTTTTTTGTTATTTGAAAGCAATGAACTCCTCATGCTGAGTTTCATGTTTAAGATATAAATAAAGCATTTAATAGAGAGTGCGGGGGCTGCTGATCTGAGCATGCACAGCAGAATCAGCAAGCGTGATCATTAAAAATGATCGCAAGGTGCCAGGAATTGCACTTGCAAGCTGGCCAAAGGAAGAGCTCATGTCTCAGTGCTCGCCGAAGTGAACTGCTCTCTCTCACAAGAGGCAGTTTCTCTGCATGCTCGCTTCACTGCGCCGCCTTTGTGTGTTCATTTTTAATGGCCACGGTCACTGGTATTGCTCTGTGTGCTCAGGTCGGGTGCCCACATGTTCTCTATTAAGCATACCGTTTAAACAACATGACGTTATATTATCAGGTTACTTATATTGTAGGAAGAGGCTGTAGTTTCTCCTCTTGATATGCTTGCAGAGCACAGTTTGCAGTCTGCTTCATCGTAAAATACGTCCAGATTGCTGTCATTTTCTTGTTGTTCATTAGAATGACAGTGTACAATAGGGTCACATCATATAGTATCACTGGGCATCAGAGCGTTAATGGGCACAGTACCTGATACCAGCATAAATATTGACGCATCTGTAATGTCGACGTATAAATCAAGAGCCAAAAAAGTGAGCAAACCACGCGGGGCAAACACATGTCTTCTTCACGTGTTTGTTTACCAGCCAGAAGGCCTGGTGCCCATTTCTTCAAAGAAGTATTTCTCTCTGCTTAATGCGGCACAGAACATTTCAGAAATTAAATGACGGTTGCAGAGTAACGGTAAACACACCCCCAATAGGAACTGCATCCAACCGTTCATATCCAGGCCGGCTGGTTTTTATTAGGCCCTCTCTGAAGTCCAGACTGATAAACATCTCAAGACTAAGTGTGTAGCATAACCCACGGGAGGGACCTCCAACCCCCATCTCCTCATCCCCTCATCCTAAAAAAAAACCTTTAGGATTGTCTGAAGAAGTGCCTTTTTCATCTGCAAGAGCACTTCACTTAAGACAGCGGCGTCTTTCTAAGTGACAGTAATCAAATATGGCCTCCCCAAGCTAATTTAATTACCTCACTTCCCCTTGGTCCGAGCTTTGTGTCTCTGAAGTGACCCTTCACCTGAGTGCAACGGCTTTTCTTTAATTACTTAAAAACCAAACAGTGGTTATGGATTGTTTTTATTGTCACTTAAACTGTCTGGCCAAAAAGGACACACGTTTTTCAGTATGGTGATGAATTGTAGGTTTACAGCTTGACATTTACTCCGTGTGTACAGTATCCGTCTGCTTACGCTGCACTTTTTTCTGGTAGCAATTTGCTCTAAATACACTAATAAACTGCATCCAGCAGTATAAACTATATATAAATTCTCTCAGCTGGCACATGTTCAAGAAAGTATTACATAAACCACAAAAGCTGGCTGAAAGATCAAGCCAAAATTCATGGCCAGCACAACAGGAAACACATTTTACTGTATTATTTACTGCATATTAATATATTGTGCCAAAATAGAGCTGGAGAATTAACAGCGAAGGGCAGAAATGTTTGTGAAAAATTACACAGGCTTTGACTTTTATACAGTTTCTAGTTACATTTTCACATTTATTGGTCTTTGTGCGTTGGATGGCCTATTGATAAATTGCAATTTTTAGAAAGATTTTTAATGCAAATCAGTAAGCTAAATCAAAGTCCATATTCTGGGTCTGCACAACAGGAATTTACATTTACCTACTTATTAAAATTTTCAAAAAACATTCTTGTTGGACACAAAATGGCTTTGACTTCGGCGCACTGATCAAGTCAATATTCTACACAACAAAAATTGCACATTTTACCTACTTATAATTGTTCAAATTTATAAATTTAATTGCATAATTGTGTTTAAAGTCCTGCTGTATCATGGATATTTTGTATCACTTTTTTTTTTTTTGCTGCTCATGATTTTAACTTGTTGCTAAAATCAGATAAAATTTGTCCTAAACACACAAATAAACTCAATCCAGCATCATTTTAAGATATTTTACAATTTGTGCATGGTTATGAAATTATTACACAAATCACAAAGGTTACTCAAAGATTCAATTCAATTAAATTTCGATTCAATTTTGTTTGTATAGCGCTTTTAACAACGGACATTGTCACAAAGCAGCGTTACAGAAATAAATACATAAAGGATATAAATTTTAAATGTAGGAATTTATCCCTAATGAGCGAGCCAGAGGCAATATGAGGAAGAAACCTTGAGAGGAACCAGATTCAAAAGGGAACCCATCCTCATCTGGGTGATAACAGATAGTGCGATTATATGTATTTTGTGTACTACACGGACAAAAAGTACAACTGTGTAACCAGGAAATTCATTACAGTTTTCACATGAAGTCTGTTTTGTTAAATCTATCCACTGTCCACTGAGACCTGAGTACAAAACTGCTCGCAGCAACCGCAGCCCCAAAGCCACCACAAAGCCATCGCAGCACAACTGCCCATATGAACCGCAGTCCAAAGCCATCTCCACAATCCCCAACAATCCTAATGATCTTCAGGCCCGTCCATGTGGGGCCGCCCCCAGCAGCAGTGAGAGATCTCCAACCGATGAGAACTCCAACCAGAAGTAGGGCATCAGGATGGATCAGGCAGGTCCGGAGAGCAGAAGGGGTCAGGATCACTGGTATCTCAGGAACAACATGTGTAGCTCGACAGAGAGAGAGAGAGGGACATTTCATCTACTTATAGCATATTACTCATTTTTGCACAAAATACAACTGTATTATACACTAATAAACTAAATCCAGCAGTGTAAATTGTGTAAAAATCTTCACAGTTGGGGCAAGCTAGCTCAAAGATCAAGTCAATGTACTGAGTCTGTACAATAGGAACTACATATTTTAGCTTCTTACATTATTACATTTTGCTTGAGTAAAAACTCTATTATACAGACTTTGTTTTTTAATGCTTTTGATTTGGGCTTGTTGCTAAAATCGGGTTAAAAAAAAAAAACAACCAGCTAATAAACAGCAGTGTAATCTGTATAAAAATTTGATTTGTGAAATATTTAGGAAAATATTACACAGTGAAACTAGCACAATGATATCAAGTCAATATTCTGAGTTTGTACAATAGGAATGACACATTTTAGCTATTTCAGCTGCATATATTATAAGATTTTGCACAAAGTGCAAGCAGTATTATGAACGTTTGTATCAGTTTTTGTTTTTTTCTGCTGGGGATTTTGAGGCATTGCTCAATTCATGTAAAAAAATGTTCCCTAAATAGGCTAATAAACTCTATGCAACAGTGTAAATTGTATTTCATTAGTGTATTGAAGGAATATTTTTATCTGAATTGATCAATACATATTTAAGAAAAAACAAAACAAAACGCAAAACACAAAGGTTACTCAAAGATCAAGTCCAAGTTTGATGTCTTCACAGTAGGAATTGCACATTATATATACTTATATTACTAAAATATGAACAAAGTCCTGCTGTATTATGGATTTTGTATCAGCCTTTGTTTTTTGGCTGCTGTTGATTTTGACTCATTACTGCATTTGAGTAAAATCTGCACTCAGAACACGATAAAAATTTATGAAAATCTTCATAATTAGTGCATGTTTAAGAAATTATTATCCAAATCATCGAGGCTAGCTTAATATTTTAGCTTAGTATTTTTAATAATATGAGGTTGGGGACATTTTTTTTCACAATATTATATTGCCTACCAGTTTCAGCAATAAATTTGTCTCAAAGTACTTGTTTATTTTTTTTTTTCATTTAGTATTGCTTCATTTGCTTTATACATTTTTTTTAATTAAAAAAATTTTTGGTCCATCGCTAAAATCTGTCGTCACACAACGGCGAGACATTTTGCTCACGCTTGCTCGCAGCATTATCAGTTAGTCCTATCAGACACAGCTCATTTATTCCCAATCAGCTGTCGCTGCATCGGCTTTCATGCGATGGGCGTTATTTCATGCGTCACTCTCGGATGTCTTCCTTCTATCTTGTTTTCCAGCAGGTGTTTTTCTCCGAGCCGCCCTTTCCGTCACAGCTTCCTCACATTCCCTCTTTGTTTTGTCTGCTCACGCTGACATGTTTGCGTTGCCCTCTCTAGGTCTAGAAGAAGAAAGGAGAAAATACCAAACATAATGACACTGGGGTAATTTGCGAGGTCATTTCCTGTTTAATAGTTTACACATATTTGGTGGCTTTTTGTTGTGGTAAATTGCTCAGGCTTTAATTGTCCTCTTCTGTAAGATAAAGGGCAAAATCCCTGCAGGGGATTTGCTTCTAAAGCGCGCTAAATGCAGTATTGGCTTTAGATTACGTCTCAATACAAACGTTTTCCCACAATGCTGTCCCGCTCGGAGGGGTTTGACCTGGGAGAGATGGGCATCAGCTGTTTCTGTGCATGGACACTCGCTCTGATGCAGTGCAGTGGCCTCGGAGCTGGTTCAATAGGCGCTTTCCTGTCATTACTCCCCCCATCCCCTCATCTGAACCTGTGCTCTATGCCTTTTTCCCTCAGCCTCATTTCCTTTCTCTGTGTGCCACAGAAAGTTTTGTGGGGGTCTGATAACAGGGGCACGGTTCCCATGGATATCACGCTCGAGGGAGAGGGAGTGACATTGACCAGGGCACGAGGAGAAATACAGCCCTCTACATCATACAACGGGACAGGACGGCTACAAGTTCTCAAGCATATGTTTCCTAACGAATAAAACACTCTGTGTCGTGCTGTTGTAGGAAAATAATCAACAGCGGGGTGGTGGGGTGAAGTGGACTATTCCCACACCGAAGTTGATTATTTTCCTACAACAGCACACCCTGAAGTATTTTATTCCCCTTATACTACAGCTCAACAATTTACCAACAATTATAATACGTCATTTTTTAAAATCTGTTTATAGTTACATTTATTGTTGTGGAATGTCCACGAAACAAGTTAAGTCCTGTTCTCATTTAGATTAGATCACCAGGCTCGCTTTTCTCGCTCTCTTGAAGTTAAACTCCTCCGTCCTGAAGATGTCGGAAGACCTAAAGTTACAGCTTTACCTCTGACTGTTACAAAGCGCTGACACTGGAGACTCCTTCCGTCAATGTTAAATAAACATCTCCTTACAGTGCACTTCAATGATTACACACGGTTTTTAATCTGCTTCTGTGAATGAGCCGTTACTATAGAAACAATAACGTGTTAGAACAAGAGCATTAATATAAACCTGCACTACTGTCAGAGCTGCTGTCATAGAGAATTAAACAACACCTTCTGACCAATCAGAATCCAGAATTCAACAGCGCTGTGGTGTAAACATGCCATAAGTTTTGCAATAAATAAGTGAAATGTCTAAATGTAAATTAAAGGAGTGTTACTTCCTGTGCCTTTAGGCCCTTCAGAAAGAAAGAGAAATATCAAAAATTTGTTTTGATCACATTTCCAAGAACTACATCAAAGAAATTTTGGCACCCGTAAAAGAATGAATGCCCTACCGAAACCTAAATGCCTATTTCACTTGGTCTTGGTAAGGAAAGGACACGCTGATACAGTTCTGGGTTTATTTACTCTGTCATTTCTGATATATTACATGACCGTTGTGCTTAATTCATCACAGGTTGTCGTCACTTGCAGTGAGAGCAGTAAATGCTGGGAACGTTGATGATTTGGCTCATATTGGACAGGCCACCAAAACCCCATCAAAGTGCTCAGGGACACAGGCGGAGTGTATGCCCTCTAGGACACAATCCAGAGCCCGAGTCCAAGTAATTCAGGAAAAAGCCTGTTCGGGGATTGGCTCAGCTTCACGGCACAGCTGCTCCTTGTTTCTCTGACATGGGCTCGCCTGTAGGCTGTTTATTCCCAGAACAACAGAGGCTTAGTGTCTTAATTTGGTCCAAACACCAGCCTGTTATCACACAATACATATGTTACCTTTGCTGGATTAAATATTGTGTGGTGCTATTTTTTAAAAGATACACTCCAGCTAGGTGATACACTTCCAAGGAATAAACTTCAATCACTGGAAGTTACATAGATGCCCCACAGGAAGGGGTTTATTGCGTGTGTTTCCCTGATGTTGTGGACAAATGGTATACAGGCAAGTGGAAGCTGCGTGCTAATGCGTGTATTTTCCAACAATGACCATTTTTAAAAAAATCAATTTAGGAATTAATATCCATTCATAGTTACATTTAATGTTGTTGAACGTCCATGAAATAAGTTAGTTCTTCTTTAACGTTATAGCAGCTATAAACAGTTGTTCCCTCACCAGCCTCTCTTTTTTTCTGAAGCTAATAAGACAACAGCTTGCTGAGAAATCTCCAAGCATAAACTCGTCTGTCCTGAAGATGTCGGAAAACTACCGCTCTGTCGGAAACGTTCCAGCTTTGCCTCTGACTCTGAGCTGTTACTGTAGACACGATGACGTATTTAAACTAAGCATTAATATAAACCTGTGATTTGCAGCTGCACTACTGAGCAAACAGTGCTGCTGTTATAGACAATTAATCAACACCTCCTGACCAATCAGATTAGAGAATTGAACAGCACCGTGGTGCAAATCTGGTTAACTACTTTTCCCCTGTAGTACTCAGGCTGACGCTAACAGAGATAATAAACCTGTTCGGATCAAATTCCGGCTGTGATGGAATGTCATTTGGCCGTGTTACAGATGACCAAACGTCAGCATGTTTTCGCTAGCTCTTTTGCGAGTTACACTCTCCTGCTGTGCGTTCAGTAGATTTATCCAGTCATGACCCTGCCACATCTCGCTCAGTCACATCCACGCCGAAGCACTCATTCGAAAGCTCATAAATCTGTTAGTGTGTACACTTTCTGTTTCATGTCTACACTGAACCTCAGCCTTCCCTCCCAGTCTCGGCTCACACGCACACACACACACACACACACACACACACACACACACACACATGCACACACACACACACGGCTGTCTGTAACACACTTCCAGTAGATCACTCTCGTTCATCATTAATTAACATCTCCGTAATGTGCTGGGAAAAAATATAGCGCTGAAAGAGATTAAACATTAGGGTCTGAAGATAAACAGAGTTAAGGCCAGACACTACCGCTTCTAGTGGTCCAGTTTATAGCTTTGTAAATATTTTTCAATATTTAGACAAAAAAGTGTCCATTTTTGGGAATGAATGCTTTATTTTTATAGTTTTAGATCAACACATAACTACACACAACATAAACATCGTTATGTTTTATAGGTTAAAGTTTAACAAGTGATAAACAGATCTCTTTAAATAAATGTTATTTAAATTTAATTTAATGTTTAAATAACACACTTATCATATATATGAATGAAACAAGAATATTTTGATAAACTGCTATGTGATTGACCATTGGGTGTCCTGTTACAACAAAACAATAAAACAAACAAACAAATAAATAAGTAATGATGATAACAACAACATCAAACACCAACAACACCACCAACATCAACACCACCACCAACAATAATAACACCAACGACACCAACAGCGCCAACAATACCAACAACGATACTAATGACACCAACACCACCAACAACAGAATCAACAATGATACTAATAACACCACCACCAACAAACCCAACAACACAAATAACAATACTAATGATACCAACACCAAAATCAACAACATGACACCAACACCACTACCAAGAGCCCCAACAATACCAACAGTAATACAAATGACACCAACACCACCACTAACACCACCACTAACAATCCCCAACAACAGCACCAACAATACTAATGACACCAACAACACCACCAAAAACTCAAACACCAAAACCAACAATGACATTAAGAACACCAACAAACACCACTAAAATACACTAATGCCAGCACCACCAACAAAAATACTAACAACCCCAACAACACCATCAACAACACCAAAGCACTAACATCAACAACAGTACTAATGACATCAACTTGTTATTATTATTATTATTATTATTATTATTATTATTATTATTTATACATAAACATAAATATGTACGTAACTGCACACAATGTGTACCTATAGCCTATTTCTAAAAAATATAATATATATTTAAAAGAAAATTGTAATGGAAAATAAAACAAACAAACAAACAAACAAAAGCAACAACATTAATAATGGCAAAAATTCTGTGTAATGTAAATACGTAGACACTATCACATATTTATGGTCCATCTCTTTTCTAACTTTATATATTTAAATGAAATTTGTAAAGCAAAAAAAAAACATAATATTGATGTAAACTTTAAACGGGTTGTATATAAGTTGTATTCTGATTAAAGAGATAAAATGCCTATTTGGGCGTAGTATCTCATTTCCACCAGTAATGATCAGTAATTTTGAGAAATTCCAGTTTGAGGAACAGAATAAAGGCAGACTGTAAAACTCCAGTCGGTCATTTTGCTACACATGAAGATTACTCGTCTCTCTTCATGATTGGCCCTCACTCTTGGTTGCCACAGCAGCCGCAGTGTGTTTGGGAAGTTTTTGGATGGTCAGCTGCCCGGTGTTTCTGTCCATCGCCCATCTGTGCAGATGCATTCTGGAAAAAGAGAGAGACAGAGAAAGAGCGAATGGGATGGAAATGAATAGAGCACAATAGCAGGCTGGCATTAGCCCTGAGGAGGAGGACCAGGTGCAGCCACTGCGCTGGACTCACACAGAGAGGGCATATAACCTCGCTCGGACACCCACAATAACACTCCTGCCTCGTAATTATCCTCTCACTTTTACACACAATCATCACGTTCATAGCTGTTTACACAGATCCGTTTATTAGGATTTCAAATTGTACTGTAGTGCAAACTAACATTAAAAAAAAAGTTCATTTACCTGGTGCTGCTCAGATTTCATCAGTACCAGAGGTTTTGCAGTACAATTTTCTTTTAAACGTCTATTATATTAAAAAAAAAAAAAAATGCAGTAGACCATTAAAAATGTGCTAATGTTTACAGAAATGATTCAGACCCCTTCAGTTTTTGCACAATTTTTGATGTTGATTTAATTTAAAATGGATTAAATTTGAATTTTTCTCACCATCTGTCTACACACAATAATCCATGCTGATAAAGCGAAAAATCAGAATCTGAAATGTCTCACTGAGGTAAGTATTCAGAGCCTTTATTCAGTACTTTGTAGAAGCTCCTTTGGCAGCAGTTACAGCTTCAGATCTTCTTGGGTAAGCCTCTACAAGCTTCCCAGACCTGGATTTATGCAGTTTCTCCCATTCTTCCTGGCAAATCCTCTCAAACACAATCAGATTGGATGGGGTGCGTTGGTGAACCTCCATCTTCAACTGTATTCACAGATGTTCTCTGGGGTTCAGGTCTGGGCTTTGGCTGGGCCTCTTCAGTGACTTATCTTGAGGCCACTCCAGCATTGTCTTGGCTGTATGCTTTGGGTCATCCTTCTGTCAATCCTGACCAGTCTCCCTGTCCCTGCCACTGAGAAGCACCTCTTATTGGATGATGCTGCCACCATCATGCTTCACCATAGGGATGGTATTAGCCAGTTAATGGGCAGTACCTGGTTCTGCCAGAGTAGTACTTTTTGTTCTGCCCAAAATGTTCAGTTTTTGTCTCATCAGACCAGGGAATCTTTTTCCTAGTGCTCTCAGCGTCCTTTGAGTGCCTACCATATGCATTTTACTCAGGAGTGCCTTCCGTATTCATGGAGAATTTCTGAGAAGGTTGTCTTTCTGGTGGGTTCTTCAATCTCTGTGGAGGGCTTCTAAAGCTCTATTAGAGTGCCCATTGGGTATTTGGTCACCAGCCCTGACCAAGGCCTTTCTAGCTCGGGTACACGATTCCCAACAATAAATCTTAACCAGTTGATGAGAAGCACCTGGTTTTGCCAGATGTAGCACTTTGAATTCTGCAAAAAGAGTTTTTTCTCTCATCAGACAAGAACATCTTTTTTCTCATGCTCTCAGCGGTTAAGGCTCTGGGCTACTGATCAGAAGGCCAAGCTACCACTATCTGTCCCTTGAGCAAGGCCATTTACTCTCTCTGCTCCAGCGGTGCACTGAGCCTGTGCTCTGAGCCCTAACAAGCTGAGATATGTGAAGAAAAGACTTTCACTGTACTCCAATGCCTATGTGACCATAAAGTCCTGATTGAGGGAGTATTGCTATGATGACTGTCCTTCTGTTAGGTTCTCCCATCTCTAACTCTTAGTCACCTCCCTGACCCTTCTAGCTCAGTTGCAGAGTTTGGCAGGACCATCAGCTCTAGAGTCCTGATGGTTCCAAACGTCTTCCGTTCCACAATGATGGAGGCCACTGAGAACATTACAAGCTTTAGTCTTGACAGAATTTGATCGTGGGGGTCTACAGAGAGTTCCATGGACATCATGGCTTGGTTTTTGGTCTGACATTCACTGTGAATTGTGGGACCTTATACACAGAGGTGTGTGCCTTTCTAAACTATGTCCAATCAGTTGAATTGGCCACAGGTGGACTCCAGATAAGTTTTAGAGACATCTCAAGAATTTTTGGAGTGCCTTTAGCCAAGGGTCTAAATCCTTATCTAGTAGTAGTAATATTAGTAGTGGTATTTTATTATTTTAAAAAATTAATACATTTTTTATATCGTATTTTATTTACAACAAAGCTATGCTGAACCCCCCCCCCCCCCCCCCCAAGAGTTGTAATTCTGGACAAATCCACACACTGTGAATGTGTGAAAGACATACAATATTGACACATGGACATGAGGACACACACACACACACACACACTTCTCGCTCGTCCCTTCAAGTGCCCTTGATGCTCGACTTGGTCGGCTTTCCATCTTGTTGATGGTGACGACAGCGAAGCAACGACCGTTTATCTTTTCATAATATTATCATAACTTACAGCTAGCGGCTGCAGCGTAAGAGGTAAATTGGTTCATTTGTGTTGTGGAAACAGAGGCACACATCCAGAACTTTCAAGCATTAAAAAAAGCACGCTCGACTGTGTGTAAAATATGCTGTTGTGAGACATGCTGGAGCTGCAGGCGTTATTGGAAACAGCTAAGGATGAGACTGCAGAATGCACTGAAGTGGCTCGGTCATTACGCCGAGTGAGGTAAGAACATGCTTATGCCATTAACGAACTCTGTAGAGACACTGGGGGGGAAGGGAGGGGGGCGGAGATAAACAACACATTATTTTCCTTCATCTCAGCACGCGTTAAACACTAAACCTCATGCCTGGAGTTAAAGGTTACTTTAAGAAATGATAAATCTTTTCTCTCCGTGTGTGGAGAGATTTTCCAAATTCCCATAATCCATCCTTCCATCCAGCACGGCTCTCTGTGTGCTCATTATCTCTGTCGTTTTCTTGGATTAGCATTAAGTCTGGACGGCTAGTCACTTTTATTTATATGCTTATAAAAAATCAAATGCAAAAGATGTTGTGTATGTTATGGAAATACTTCACGCTCTCAAACGTCATTACTCCTGACAAGGACATAATTCTTTGGGATAATTTGCGGTAATATATATATATATTTTTATACGAGTCCATTCCCAAGCTTTCCCACTCCTTTCCCATTCATACGACTCAGCACAATGCTAATAGCAGGACATTGAGAATGTTGTTTTCACAGTGATATGGATGGAAACCAGGTGCTCAGTCAACAATAGAAAAGTCTTTTTTTTTTTTTTTTTTTAAACAGTTTTGAATGTAATGTAGAGTGACAGGGCGAGAAAGCAAAGGCCAAGCCTGGCACGCAGCTGTATCCGTCTCAGCAGAGAGTCAATTACTTTACATGTGTTCCCACCTGCATGCAATAAGAGCCAGTGTTTAAAAAGATGTCCCACTGCACTTTCAGTCCACAGTAGAAACATTAAAAAAACACAAACTACTGATTTAAAAACAAAAAAATTACAAACCTAAATAAATGACAACACTGGGATGTTCACTACCCTTCAATACATGAATTGCTTTGTCTCTCCCTCAATAAAATGAATAATCATAATAATATTTTAAAATCATCTAAAAATATTAATCATATTATTAATAACAAAAGCTGGCTTTATAAATATTTTAAAATATTTTATTTCTACATTTAGTTGCATCCCCCTTTTTTTTTAATACAACCTGATATATTAAAATATAATCCCATTGTACACGTTTTTCCACCCTTTTTTTTTTTTTTTTTGCTTAAACGTAAAAGCTTGTATACAATGCCCTTTTTTGTGTTTCTGAATAAAATGAATAATCATTTTAATATATTTTAATTGCACAGAAATATTAATCATCGTAATAATAAACACACGTTTTATAAACATTCATAATGATTTTATTTAGACATTTTGTTGTCTCTTTATATTTTAGCACGTACATATTATTATATAAATTGTATTAATATTTTATGCATTTGTCATATTTTTGTCAGTGTATATATTTGTTTTTTTTTTTTTCAAGTTACTTTCGATAATGATAAAAAATATAAGATTTAAAAAATGCATACCTAAACCCAGTGCCTTCATGAATATTTAATCGTATTCAGTCGTATTTCTTTTCTTCTGTCCTTGTCAGTATGTAGTACTGTACTATGCAGTTTTTAAGAAACCCCGCCCACTATGACATGACAGTGTGTGTTTAAAGGTTTTAAGCTGGTTAAAGCCTTCATTTCACATTCTGCTTCACAAACTCCTCTGTCCTGAAGATGTCTGAAAACTCACTGACTGTTACAAAGCGCTGACACCGGAGACTCCTTCCATGAACGTGAAAGAAAAGTTGTCGCCGTGATTGAGAATCTGAGTAACGTTACTGTGTACTGTAAATGAGCAGACGGATTAGAGGAAAAGCTCTTGTTTCATGGGCGAACATTACGAGCTGAACATTTTCACAGAGTTCCACCCTTTTGTAAAAATGCCATGCTGTTTCTGATTTATGTCTACAAGCAAACACAGGCTTGGCAGAGCCACTCTCAGCCTGTGGTCTGAAACACATTACACATATTGTGAGTGAAATATTAAGTGGAACCAGTTACGCAACAGGATGAGAGGGACATGTTTGTGAGAGTCGTGACTTTACAGACCTTTTAACACATAATTATGAATTCTACAGCTCTCCATATGTTTAACACTCAGAGATCTGCACTTATTTTGTCTGGGTTTTGATACGTAGGTCTGACAATCAATAAAAAACACCCCCATTTTAAATAGACATGCAGTTTTGTGTTGTTGTTGCTGAATGATCTGACTTGGGGTAGGGACTGAACAGCAAAACGTACAAAATGTTCGAGAGGTCAAAGGGTTTCGTTTGAAAGCTGTGGACCTGTTGTTCATAGTGTGACTAACTTCCACTTTTAAAACCAAACAGCAAATAAATGAAAGTACAAAATCTTTGCAGAGTACTGGGATCTAATCGAAACACAATAACAAACAAACAAACAAAAAACCCACATCTTTTTTACTGCTAAATTGTGAAGCTCTGGTTTGAAGATCTCTGCAAAAAGACACAATTTAAAGTAAATATCGACATCGAATACTTCCTAAATTACTACTTAATACCATCAACAATCTTTAAGGGTCAAGCGCAGTGCAGTATATTAATTATTGCATATGTCATTCTTTTTGATTCTTTTCATGAAGGGTGTCAGTTTGGGGTGTAACGTAACGCCACTATGCTTATCTGTATCTGCATCTGTATTCGGATTTAAACCTGAAGTGGGCGTGGCCTAAAATGGAACTATGTTCTAACAAATTTAGTTGGGTTTATTTCCCAAAATATAAACAAACTAGTAGCCTAATTTAACCCACCAAACACCCTGACCAGGCGGTTACTAAGGATGAATAAATGAATGCTGCAAACACATAGCACTGCGCCACATGTTCGTGTTAGCGTTAACGTGCTAATGAAAAGATCTCTGTCCCATGAGCTTCATATCAGACCATACGTCCCTCTTCCGTACTTACTTCCCATTTGCGTTTTCATTATCTCTCGTGGGATCCCTGTCCTGAAACACATCTCTAGTCTCAACTAGACCCCCTGTGAATCTTTCCAATAAATAAAACTTGTGCTTCTCCTGTTCCTATTTGTATTCATTTACAACACATTATCTGTTTATTCTGGATAATGTAGTCATATTGGCACATCCCTAGTGCCAGTAATCCTGAGAGTGAGTATATACAGAAGGCTCGGTGGCAGTTTGCATGAATATTTCAGCATTTAAGTAGTAATACTGATGTGAAATACTGGAACTTGCATGAAGTTGCACAATTTTAATGCTTTGAAATACACAATATTCAGCAAACACCCTGGTTTATGTCATCAGCACAATCTAATACCGACTGGCACGATGATGGATGAGGTTTAATCCCAGCTTATAACTGAAGATTTACATCTTCAAACACATCAGTTGAGCACGACCGTTTTAGATGTCTAGACCAAACAATTAAAATGTTCTTAAGCTCTTTGAGTAGTTACCCGAAAATATTATGTAATTAATCGAATAAGTAGCTCTACAATTTCTCAAGAGTCTCATGTTTAGTGGTGTACAAATCTGTCAATGTTTTGAGAAAGTTCACTGACGTATCCATTACCAAAACGTCCTCACTACAGTGGAAAAAGAAAAAGCCTGGAACAAGCCAATAAAAAAAAAAAAAAAACCACAAGAACTGGATGTGAAGCAGTGCGAATAAAAAAAATATATTTTGATGGATATAATAAATATTAAAAATGGCAATGTGCATGACCAAGAAAACCAGAGCGAGTCTGGACTCTATGCCCTGGGACACACTGTAGTCTTGATTTCCAAAAAAAAAAACAACATCCAAATGAGCCACAAGAAGCTCTCAAACATCGTTCTAAGTAGAAAGTAACCAAAAAAAGTGATAGATACAAATTGTGTAAACACTTAAATGTACTTAGATTTAAAGTGTGAAATTAAAAATCAGCCCACAGAACAGCATTTCTAATAAAACTGATGGTAAATTAGTGCATGAATTCCAAACTAATCTCTCAAACATTAGCTAGCAAGCGATCATGCATGCTAATAGCTAGCTATCATGATTCAGCTGTCTAGGTAAATGCAAAATATAGCTAACGTGACTAGATGGAGCTTTCAGCAAGATGTTAACCTCAAACTTACATTCAAATCAACACCGAAACCGTTGCTTTGCCGTCGCAGACAAAAATCACACACTATAAAAGAATTTGTTGGTCTTAGAACACTCGATGCGATGATTTAATGCCGTTGCAAGTGAAGATGTTTGGCGACAAAGTTCTGTCCGTGTGAGAAATGTCTGATTAATATCTCAGAGTGTGAGTGCTACGATGCTCGCCTACAATCCAGCAATCCGAGGACGGCGTAGGAAGACGCCAAACTCACGGGCCAGCTGCAAATACGATGGAGGCGATGACAAAACGTAAACGAAACATGCTAACGGACAGGAAAAAATCTCCTTATTACCTCATTTTGAAGAATGTTAGTGTTTAGCTGACTTCAGGATCGTGCTGATTGATGAAGTAAGCAGAACGTAGTCATTTTCCTTAATCTCAGGTCTATTACTAATAGAGGCTCTTCATTGTATAATGTCAATCGTACGATCGTACAATGTCACGTTATCATACACTGTTATAGAATTCAGCCAAGATTTTATTGGGACAAGTAATAATCTTAACATACAGCAGAAATCATATTGTCTTAGAACGGCTTTAGACGTCACAGTGCTGTTTTATAAAATCCAGATCTTTAAGTGTAGGGGTGCCAATAATTTTAATTACAGAAAGAATATGCGTTGCTTAAGAAAGCATTTTATGTGTGGCGAAAAAAAAGAGCTAATATAAAACTATATAGTATCCCAATGCGCTGAAGTGTCATTTGCTGCCCGTTTTGGACAAAAAAAAAAAAAAAAGAGAGAGAATTGAACTGAATTTATTCACTTTTGCACATTTTCAGGAACTGGGTTAGCTGTAATTTTTTTTGTACAACTTAAATCACTATATGAAGTCTGTTTTATGAGCCCCGCAGTTTTTACACTCTTATTTAAAGCATCCACAGGAGCGTTTGACCCTTTTCGGCTTCCACTTTCCATAGACGCTCATTGTTTCTGGTTCTTATCAATACTCATGCGCTCTTCTAATTGGCTTCACCTGTTCCTCATTTTAGCATTTATTATCTAAACCCTTTGTTTTCTTGGCGTCTTTGCAACATCTTGCACATCATTATTATGTTTTTTAATCCCCATCTTGCTTTTATATTTCCTAATGCCCAGTGTTTTCGGGTTTTGACCCTATTTGGTTTATAGTTTCAGTTATAGTTTGCTAACAGTCTCTGTGGATTCCTGTGGCTGTGGACGCTACAAAATGTCCTAATAAAACCGTGATTGGACCTAAAGTCCGGACTTGTCCTTGTTACTGGGGTCATGGTGACCCGAGACCTAGCGGCCATCTTAAAGACGCCAGGGACGTTAACATCATCAGATGGTTTAATCCTGTAACAGGACCGTACCACCAGCTGGATGAAATCTCCGTTGTCTTTGCTTCTCAGTTCTTTGCGTGAGAGGATAAATAATCGCAAATTTAAAAGCAGCGTTGCAATATTTTATGAGTTAAGACAAGAAGTTTGTAAGGCCGCTTGTGGCTAAAATTACATTGCAGCGGTGGATAAATCACTCACCCGGCACTAGGAGGGCTATTAGTTCAGTAAGCTGTTGATATAATGGCTGTTATAAAAATTTCATTTTTTTGTTTTAACTTCACTCTTCCAAAAAACTGAGAACTAATAAAAAACACTCCCTACTGCCTTTTGTTAAAGAAAACCAAGTGTTTTATTCCTCTCTCAACACAGCACTTTACCAAAGATGACCATTTTTATTTACTAACGTACAAGCCATACTTTTTATCCATTTACTGTTACATTCAATGTTCAATGCAAGTCCGTGAAACAGGTTAGTTCGTGTTCTCGCTTATGTTATAGCAGCTATAAATACTCATTTCCTTCACCAGCCTCTCTTTTTTTTCTCTCTCTTGAAGTTAATCAGACCAAAAATAAAACCAAACCAAACAAAACAAAACCACACAGCTCATCATGTTACTGAGATGTTACAGGTTTACCCCTGAAACTGGAGACTCCTTCCATAAATGTTGAACATCTCCTTACAGAAAACTTCACCAAGTGCCTGTGAATGAGCTGTTACTATAGAAACGGTAACACATTGATATAAACTTGTGCCTGAGCTGCTGTTAACGGATGCGAGAATACTCGCAGTGGTTTGATGGGTTTTAATGTGTTTCTGATGGTCTGCAATGGTAGTTTATTGCAATACGTTGTTCCTGATGGTTTCTGATGGTAATCATCTAGCCATGAATGAAGGACCTGTTGGGTTCTGGTGGTGTTTATGAGTAACCAGAAATGGAAACTTATACGTTCCAGTTCGGAACGTATGTTTTTTCCTTTTCTTCAGATTGGACGTACAGAGAGTCGGACTGGTGCTGGATTAACCTCCACAGAGTTAAACTGGATCTGCTTTAACCACGAAGGTGTACTTTAAACTCTGTAGATGTTAATTAACCGAGTGCTGGAGTGCCACCACGTGCTCGTAATGCATCCTGAGAAACGGAGTTCACACACGGTTCAGCACCAGCATGTGTGTGTGTGTGTGATTTACTTTTCTCCCCCCCCCCCTTACTCTGGTGATATGAGGGTATTGTCCAGCAACCGCTACATTCATGGCAGCTACAATGTGAGCGAGTGATTGAGGCCTGGTGTGATTGTGCCTGCTGGTTCCCACACTGTGTGTAACTCACTCGGGACACATTTAACGTGGCACAGCTCCGCTTCACTATTGTTCAGAACACTCATAATGACAGACTTGGCCAAAACCAGAGTTAATGTCCACGGGTCGGCTCCGCACACACTCCAGCTTTTCTGCGAGGTTTATTGAGTGATTAGTCCCATCTACGGGCGGTTCATACCACACATAATTTGGCCGGCGCTTTGGAGATTGTAATCGTCATTCTGTTTGTACATTACGCTGGATTTAGGGGTTTGTTTAGAGGCGACAATAGTTCCAAAGTTCAAATACCGCAAGCATGACGTGTAAGTAAATAAAAAAATCAATCTTCATGCCATGCCGTGATGGATAACGCTTACGCTTTAGATGCTTTTAATACTGTATGTGTGTAAATAAAAATTTTTATTTGTAGTCTTATTACAAGATTAAGCACACAAGATTTACAAGATTACAAGATTACAAGATTAAGCACACGTACAGATTAAGCACGTAGTTTTAAAATCCAATAATACTGCTTTTCCAGAAATATGTCACATTAATATTAATTTACATTAACTCTACAAATCATAAACGTGAGGATTAATACTACACATCATAAGCTGTCTTTATTTATTTATTTATTTAAAAAATAATGGCCCAACCAAGCTGAGCAATGAATACCTGCATTAACCCATGCTTGTTTTATCCATTAACAAAAATGAGTCTCATCAGTGACAGCTGAGTTTCTGTCATCACAACGATTATAATTTAAGTAATTAAAAAATAACATACAGTATGTTTACGAGATCCGAGAAAATCAGACCAACATTTCACTGTGAGAATAAACAGTGAAATCTGTACATCTACTGTACGTTTAATTCTCCCGTCTACGTATTTTAGCACGTTTTATTAGTCAAATGATCTTTCCGAGGTAACATCTGTACTTGTTACAAAGCGCCGACACTGGAGACTCCTTCCATAAACGTTAAATAAACATCTCCTTTACAGAAAAATTCACCGTATCAACAAATGTCTGAATCCGTTTATGTGTATCGTCTGCTGTACGAGTCCCTGTGAACGAGCTGTTACTATAGAAACGATAACGTATCAGAACAGGCGCTTTAATATAAACCCGTTGAGACGACTAATCAACACCTTCGGACCAATCAGAACCCAGAATTAAACAATGCTGTAGTATACACGGTGTTAATTGATATTTAAGAAATACTCATAAATAAAGATGCCAGAAAACAGTTCTTGATAAAGAAGAACCTTTTTTTGGTTTTCTAAAGAATCTTTTGATGGATTATTAACCTATTATTATTATTATTATTATTATTATTATTATTATTATTATGTAAAAACATATATAATTGTCTAAAAACTATGTTTTTTTATAAATATGACCTTAATGTGGAAGGATCTTTGTACTGAAAAATATGAAGGAACTGAGAATGGTTCTTTAGGGAACTAAAAATGGTTCCTTTATGTCTGTTAGGAACCTTTTTTCTGTCACCTTTTTATTTTTAGGAGCATGACTTATGCCGATTCATGTATATTTTGCTTTTGTGTGATGAAGGATGATTAAAATGTATAAATAAAGGAATATTTTAAAAAAAATCAATGTAAAAAATTGTAAATACATAAAGATACTATAATAAAAAATATTAAACAGTAATTTTATGTAACAGTAAAATTAATATATGTATATAATAAATATTACATTTCGTGAGTGAATGAATGAATGAGACATAAAAAAATTCAAAATAAATTTTAACTACAGCTCATAATGTGCCACACTAAAATGTTTTAAAAGTCAGTTTATTCTTTTCTTCTGTAAAGTGTTCAATCAGCAGCAGAAGTGACACCAGAAGGTCAGCAGATGAAGAAGCTTGTAGACGAAGAACTTGTTCTTAAGGTGTTTTTCTGTGTGAGAGTGTGAGCGTCATTTCTGCCAGTTATTACACCTCCATTAGACGCTGGAGGAGGGATTTATCAGCGAGCTCATGTTACCCGGCTGAGCCGCTGCACCAGCTGCTAAATGAGGCCCGGCTCACGAGTGCCAAGTCAGGGCTGGCGGCTTTCAACAGCCGTGCGGGCGTTTCCTGGCAAGTGGCCGTTTTCATCCATCCAGACGAAGGGGTTTCAGCGAGAACAGAGACTCGGAGGTCTGATAAAGAGGCCTCGCTGGGCCTGAGCAAACAAACACGCACCTGATTACTGCGCTGCACACGCCTCGGCCCATTTCTTAATGAATTAAACGGCTCGGGTGGTGCGCCGATAAGCTCGAGAAGCGCCATGTCGCGTTCGTCAGCTCTTGTTCTCTCTCTCTCTCGTGCAGTTTGACCAGCTTGAATACAGATTCCTAATGAAGTCTTTCACACTGCATCTATGACCTGTTAATGATGATCATCATCCACAGTCACATTATTTACATCTTTTTACTTTATTTGCATTACCGTACATCATTTACATCTTACTTTAGCTCACTTTCCTATTTTTCCGTTGCTTAAAAGTGAGAAATCGGTGAACTTGACACAAGAAATAAGCACAGGTTTAGTGTTCGATTTCCATCATTGTCTCCTGTAGAGCTGAAACCGGAACAAAACGCTGTCCTGAGAATAAATAATCTACAAAAAGGGGTCAAAGTTGAACTTTCTCCACGATTTTCTCATGAACGCTTCACTCGACGCCAGAACTTTGAACTTTGCGCCACTTTTGCACGGATTGCACTTGTCTCTGTGGTTTTTTTTTTTTTTCTTTCTCAGTATAAGGATACATTTTTTAAAATTTTTAAGTGTGTTTTAACATGATAAGAGCTGGAAAGCTGTTTAATGAGATCAGTCAGCAGGGCTGCCTGTTTTCCCTGGACATCATCGTACTTAATAAAAGAGCTTAAAAGCTGCCATTCTGCTCCATTAGCCTTTACAAAAAAAAAAAAAAAAAAAAAACAGGTTCCGCTTCGTATTAGTCGCGCCCTTGCACTTGGACTCTCAACTCCTGTTTGTATCACGGCTTGATGATGGACTCGTGCTGGATTTTGGCCTTGTTCTCTTGCACACACACACACACACACTTGCGCCCCAAACCCCCCGCCCCCCAACCCCCCCCACTGCCCTCCCTCCGGCCGCCATGTTCCCAAGCGTCGCTCCTGAGAAATCTCAGCGTGGAGGAACAGGAAACACTCGAGCATCAGGAAGCCAGCTTACGTTTGAGGGGAAGCCGTGTTCCTGTTGTTGCGCGTTGTCGCCTCTGTAACTGTTTTGACATTTTTGACAGCCCTGCTTTGGATTTTACCTCCCCGAGGCTCACTGTTTACCTCACGCACCACCACCAGCGACAAACAGTTCATCCCTTACAGTGCTGATTTTCATTTCTTCAGGAATAATTAATCACCATGAGCATGTATCTGTGGGATATTAATAGCTGTTTCTGCTTCCTGGATGGGGATTTTAACACATACACACTATTCCGGATATCTCCTGCGCGTCTGTTCTGGGAATTCTGTGAAGAAGTTTAAGAGTTTAATCAAAAAAAAAAAAAAAAAAAAAAAAAAAAGAGTAAATTATGCTGAATGTTAACTTAGAAGAATCTGATTGAAGAAGAGAGATAATTGAATATAAAATTGATTAAATAAAAAAAAAATGAAAAGCTAAAATAAAAAAAGGTACAAATAACAAACTAAAAAAAAAATATATATAAAAATAATTAATTACTTAATTAATTGATTGGTTAATTGATTAATATAAAATAAAGTGCAAATAAGGAAATAAATGAATAAAATATCAAATATCAAATACAGTGTAATAATAAAATGCTACAATAAAAAAAATAAATAAAAAACAAACAAATAAATAAACACAATGAAGAAGATAAACAGAAAAAAAGTGCATTTTTCAATGACTAACTTATTTAAAGATTTTCGAATCCTGTGTGCTGGTGAAAAAAAAAAGAATTAGCTCAGTTTTTCAGTTCATCCACAAAACAGAATTTCATGTTTACTGAACGGAGTTTTCTGGCCGAAACCACGTTACAGAGCTTAAATCTTACAACAACTGAGTCTCAGTCAAGAGTGCTGTTTATTAGCATGCTCAAAAGTTTTTAACCCCTTTAGAAATGCTACAGTTAATTTATTTGAATGCTTTATTAAGGTGTTTAATGACTTAAAGTAAGACGTGAAATAATTTCCATAGAGCTGGAAAAGAGGAAAAAAACAGTAAAAATAACTTAAAAAAAATAAAAAGCAAGAGACTTTTGCACATTTATATCACATTTAGAAACAAGTTGTTTCACTATTACTGTTTTAACCTCTGTTATTTATCCACGTTCGGTGTTGATAATTCAGGAACGTCTGTAGAACCGAACCTGACGTCATCATTGTGACGTAAGGGTGCGCAAACCTTTGCACCGAATTTAGATCCAGTTCGTGTCACTGCGTAAAATGAAAATGTATTTTGTCACTTTGTCTGGTTATAGCCTCAGATGTCACTCTTCTAAAGACAGGAAATTAGCTTAGCTCAGCGGAGTCATTAATCTGATGCACCTTGATGTCATAGTTGATGGACGACAGGAAGTTCGTTTATGTCAGAGGTGTCTCTTGACTGTGCTGAGGATAAACAGTGCAACAGTCTCTTTCTCCTTTTCACCATTTTACAGCAACATCGACGTTCCTGCTATTTTTGGCACGTTTCTATTTTCTAGTGTTTAACTGTGGCATTAAAGATAAAGCGATGGATCTGCGATGGTTTGACGGCTTCGCCTGACGACTCGCCTGGAATTTCAGCTTTCTTGAGCCAAATTTTGGTACAGTCCATCATCACGTAGTACGAGCTCCAAAGTAGCAGCGGGAGATTATTTAGTATATTATCAAAGACTCTATATTCGATAACAACAGCTCGTTCACAGGAACCTGTCCGCTGGACTAACAGTTGACATTTCTTAAGGAGAAATGTGTTTATTTAACATTAATGGAAGGAGTCTCCAGTGTCAGCGCTTTGTATCAGTCAGAGGTAAGAGCATCAGGACAGAGGAGTTTACTCTTCTTTGCGGTTTCTCAGTAACATGACAAGCTGCGTTTTTATTTTGTCTTCAAAAAAGAGAGAAAAAAAAAAGAGAGGCTGGTGATGGAACGGCTGTTTATAGCTGCTATAATAGAAGTGAGGACCTGACACGAGACCTAAATGTAACCATAAATGGATAAAAAGCTTGACGTGCCGTTGTTTTAATTCATAACAAATTAATCATAAATCGCGGGATTATAATCATTGCAAAATTTGCTGTGGTGTAAGAGGAATAAAACGCTTCAGGGTGTGCGGTTATGGGAAAATAATCAACAGCGACTCCGCTTCATCACACCACACGACACGGGGTTGATTATTTTACTGTAACAGCGCAACAGCTTTTGCTATAGTTTTATTCCACTATAATGATCCGTTAATTGGTTATTATGGTAATTAATCATTCATGTTTAAGTAGTAAACTACATATTGCTTGATTATAATTAGCTTAGTATTGAAAATGTTGTGGTACTTGTCTTGTTTTTACACCAAAGCAGTTACCCGGTACTCAGGAGTGTGTCCCAGTTAAATATCTACAACTTGTCCAACAGCAAAGTGAAACAGAAATCTGTTTTCCCTGCAAAGAAAAAGTTCCAGTTAAATAATTCTTTCTGCTGACGTTTCACAACCAGCAGCCATTGTTCTCCCCCGTGTCAGGGTTTTATAGCGATATGATCTCTCACGAAGGTTAAATAACGACGGTCTCCGAACAAATCCTCGTCACATTCAGAGCTCTTTCCTGCCAGAACTCCGGGAAAGTTGGTACCGCGGCAAGGCGGGCCCGGTGTGTGTGTTTATCCAGCGAGGCGTTCAGTGATATGTATCAGGACGCTGCTGGAATGGATGTAACAGGACAAGTACACGCTGTCGCATTAAACATGTACCAGCACTCACGAGCAGCTTCAGGTCATGCCAGGACGGATCAGGTGTCCTGTTAGCAAAAGTTGGAGAAGCTATAAACCTGAGCCTGATCGCTGACGTCAGGTATAACACACATACGCACACACACACACACACACACACGCACACACACATGCACACACGCGCATGCGCATGCTTACAGGCATACGCTCCTCAGGAACATATATCAAGGTCAATATCTTGGTCAAGAGTGCTGTTTATTAGCATGCTGAAAAGTTTTCACCCCCCTTGACATCTTCCAGTTTATTTACTTGAGTGATTAAAGTGTTAAGGTTATTAAGGTATTTAATGACTTAAAGTAAATCGTTTTCACAGAGCTGGAAAAGGGGATAAAACAATAAACAGGGTTTGATTAACAACAGAAAAATAATAAAAAGACTCAAGACTCAGACAGTTAGAAGTGCACATTTATATCGCATTTAGAGACATGCTGTTTCACGATTACTGTTTTAACCTCCGCTATTCATCCGCGTTTGATGTCGATAATAAAGGGACGTCCGTAAAACTGACCCTGCATTTATCATTTTGACGTAAGGGTGTGCAAACTTTTACATTTTCATTTTTGAAACTTCTGCATTTTCTTGGTCTATTCCGAGCTAAAGATAGAGGACAACAATTAGCCGATATACATAATTAACCTAAAAATGATATTAGATGACAAACTTGCATTAATAATGAGAGCGTGTGTTAATGTTGATAATAAATTGCATTAATAATGAGAGCGTGTGTTAATGTTGATAATAAATACGATTCTTTAAGTCATTCTGTGACAACTCGGAAGACTCGGCAGGTCATTGTGCAGAGAAAGCAGGCTAGGAACGAGGCAGGAGTAACATTTTAGATAAGTGCTCTACTTTAACACTTCACAGCTACTAAGAAGACACAAGACTGTAAATAACAGCGTTTCCTTGCATCCAATTTTCGACTTCCGTATATGTTCGAGCTGCAAAAATGGCAAAAAACCCATGGTCTTTTGTTAGCGACAAGCTAGCCGGCTAACTGTGATGAGTGATGTATTTTTTTTTCCTCTTCGAAACAGTGAACTTTAGAGTCAGTATTATAGATTTAACAAGCGAATATGTCTGTATAATATAATATAAAGCTAACATGTATAAATCAGTTAAAGGTAGGAGGTGCTACTGCGTTTACTGTTCATGCTGTGGGCGGCCATTTTGATTTGCTGAACTCGGCGTTGACGAGACTGGTTCTAGTTTGCGAATCGGATTTTCCGAGTTGAGGGGCGTTTTCTTTGGCGTTTCATAGGCGGAGGTCAGAAGTATTAGTCGAATGCATCATTAGACACGCTTAGAAGATAAACCAGTCATAAGACAGGGGGTGGAGACAAGACTAAAAGTAAAAAAAAAAAAAAAAAAAAAAAAAACAGTGAAAGAGCAAAACTAATCACGATCTCAGTGCAGTGTGATGCCCGAGCGAGCGTGGAGGAATTCATTACACTCATTTATTGTGTTTTTTTCTTGTTTTTTTTGTTGTTGTTGTTGTTCTCTTTTATGTTTGAACCTCATATTACTCACGAAAAGTGCTTCTTATCAGCTCTACACTTTTGACTCTTAGCTACTTTGGAAGATGCTGAAACTCTGGTTCCTCTCAAGGTTTCTTCCTCATGTTGGCTTGCTCATTAGAGATAAATTTAATTTTTAACTTTATAACCAGATTTTTGTAAGTCGCCTTGTGACAAAGTCCATTGTTAAAGGCGCTATACAAATAAAACTCATAACCTTTTGCTTAGATTAATAATTCTCTCTTCTTTGGATTTTCTGGTTATTATTATTATTGTTGTTGTTGTTGTTGTGATGATGGTGGTGGTAATTTTTATTCATTTATTGTTATCCTCTTCTATGCTGGGTTTAATGAATTCCTGCAAATGTGACATAAATGTTTGAGAGTTTATGGAACAGTGCTAATATTGTTTATCGGTAACAATATATTTATTTGTGTATTTGTTTATTTATTGTGAATTTTGTTGTTTGTTTGTTTCTCCTGTTTTACGCTGGGCCTAATGAATTGCTGCAAATGTTTATTCCTAATTTTAACGGTTCTCTGTGAAGAAGCTGGTGGACCAAGTAAGAAAAAAAAAAACATTGTAATTAGCTTATATTGATTGTTATAACAACACTCTAAAAATGTTATAATTGCCAAATTACTGTGGTAAAAGAGGAATAAAACGCTCGGGGGCGTGCTGTTATAGGAAAATACAGGAAAAGAATAACTACAGTGTGGTAACAGTAACTCCGCTTCATCACACCACCACATCGTTGACACACCTTGTTTTATTCCTTACATGATCATATTTAGAGACAAAATACGATGAGTTCGTCATCTTTGACTCATATTTAAATGCATTATATAAGTTTTATATATATTAATCCTCTATGGGAGTAATTATGAAGTAGCAATTTAAAAAAAATTCCACAACTATTCATTTTAATTGTATTTAAACCTAAAAGCGATAATCAATTTTATTTTCTGAACTTCGACCTTTGACCTTTATTTTGGCTGGATGTCATTAATAGATGACTTTGACCCAGTAGGCATAAGCTTAGGAAGTAGGCACTGTACAGACTGTACAGTAAGTCTACAGTAGACTGAATGTACATTTTCTCACCGTGTATCACCTGCGTATGCTGAAAAGAGACATAATTCTGTCCTTCTTGGCAGCTAAAATAAAGAATTGTGAATAATTTATTATACAACGATGACAAAACATCACTTTGTTTGAACCCAGCTTACAGTACCAATCTTCTGTACTGTCCATCTAAAGTGCTTTTTTTTTTTTTTTTTTCCACCGCTCACTGTTAGGAAACAAACAAGTCCCCGGTAAGCGGGAGGCAGGTGTGAAATTTCACACCATGAGTGAGCATCTTCTCAGCAGAGATGTAACGCATTGTGTAACACGACCTCGCGATTTCATTTTCGTACCCATGTTACGCTGGCCGTGCCAGTCCTGGGGATTAAGTTGCCCCGAGGCTGCGGCTGAATTGCCAGATTAGTCACTGATAATGGTTGATGCAGATGAGGATAACTATAATAGAGCATGATACACCGTTCCCCAAAAGTCCTTCTAACACAACGGCATAACGAGACGTGAACATAGGTAGGTGCGTGTGTGTGTATGTGTGTGTGTGAGTGAGTGTGTACATAGTGTACGTGTAATCTGAATCGGCTGTGAAATCCGATCAGGCTCGCCCCAACAGGACGGTTAATTATTCAAGGTGATTTGGCTGAAAACCTGATCGGCTTTAAGGATCCAGCAGGCAGCGTGAGCACCGGAGCTTGCCGTGAAACAGCGACGCGGCGAGCGGCACGTTTCAGCGCACTGACCACGGCGTAACCGGAGAGCCAGCTCTGCTTGGCTGGCATGTTTACTTAAGCAGGAAGATAACAAATTCATTACAGATGAGGAAAACACACCGAGTGCACTGAAATCAGGCTTCTGATGTAGTTACAATTTACTGTTTCCGTTCACTGGAGAATTAACGGTTCTTAGCTTCCTAAAAGACCCATCCGGGGTGTGTTCCCACCTCACGTATCCCCAGTGTTCCCGGGATAGACTCTGGATCCAACGTCACCCTGACCAGGATAATGCACTTACTGAAAGTGACTGATGAAGTGAGCTTCCTTGGAACCCTTCCTGATAGGAGAACACCCTGTTGTAAGGTTCTAAACAGAACCTTTAAAAGTTCCCCTAGATGAAACCAAAGAACCAAGAAGGGTTCTTAGTTTTAAGAGTGTTTGGTGGAAAAGGAGTTGTCTCAGGAATTTTTACCACGCGCTGAAAAAGGAAACGTGATACCTCATGAACTGACGCAAACATAGAACCAACGTACAAGTACCCATGCTATGCTCGGTGTGTAAATGTACCATTCAGAACTGTCGGAGCTCATGGGAACTGTTCTACCCTGCACTCCTAAGTGTTCTTCAGTTGTCCCTCTGGGGGAACTTCTGTACAAAACCCTACAACAGAGGTTTTTTTTTCAGTTCAGTGTAGAACCTTGGTAGGATGCAAAGAACCCTTGATCTGCCAGTAAGCCCTTACAGAACTCTTAAATTTTTCTTAGAGCGTCCCGAGTACTAAGAGCTAAATATTCAACTCCTGACAGGTTCTAGGTGTTAAGAAGAAAACAATGACCAATCATTTGGAATGTGGACCATACCCTTTACCCAGTTAATGCATTCACACTCAGAAAAAAAGGGTTCTGCAAGGGTTCTTTAAGGGTCAGGCTCAGTTTGTAAGTGTACCACGAAGAAGTGTGTGTCCAGGTTGGAAATACTATCGAAACTGTTCAACTCTACACTCTTTATGGATTAAAGATTCTTCAGTTGTCCCTCTTTAAGAGAATTCTTAACGGTTCTGTAAAGAACCTTACTACAGAGTGTTTTCCTATCCTAAAGCGTTCAAAGTAGAACCCTTTAAGGATGCCAAAAACCCTTAAATAGCTCTTTAAGAGTTCTTTTTCTGAGACTGTACACAAAAAAAATTTCCACAAAAAATCTCTGATTTTTGAAAAAAAAAAAATTCAACTTGTAAATAATGGATTGTAAATATAATACTGATTTCCTTACGTACAAAATTTCGTATCTTGAGATTGCTCTAAATTTCTTGCCGTTCTTGATCATGTCACACAGCTATTGGTCCAGGCCCTTGTTATCTCAAAACTGAACTACTGCAACGCACTACTCCCGACAACAGACCTCCCAGCCAGCTCCGTCAAACCCCTTCAGATGATTCAGAGTGCAGCAGCGACGCTTTGTTTTCCACCAGCTCAAAGGACCCCCATCACACCCCTCTTCGTCTCCCTCCACTGGCTCCCTGTAGCTGCCTGCATCAAATTCAAGGCCTCGATGCTCATGTACAAGACCTTGTCTGGAACAGCACCCCTCTAACTCAACACTATCCCTGAGGTTTATGTTCCCTTCCGCAACCTGCGGTCAGTTAACGATCGACGCCTGGTACTGCAGTGCCTACTCAGCGAGGCATGAGGTCCCTCTCCAGAACCTTCAAACTGACTCTCCCTCAGTGGTGGAAGGAACTCAATCCGGACAGCAGAATCCAGACTATCTTCAAAAAACTGGTTAAAGACCCACCTCTTTTGAGAGCACTTAACTAACTCCTAACGTGTCCCCACTCAAAAAAAAAGAAATCTGCAATACACTGGCTCTTACACGTCTACTCTGTACACTTTGCTTCTCTAACACGCTTGCATAGTAGCACTGCTTGTATTGTTCTCTGCTTGATATATCGCTTTCTTTGTATTTCCTCATTTGTAGGTCGCTCTGAATAAAAGCATCTGCTAAACGAATGAATGTAAATGTAAATGTTGTCGCTTTCAACACAAATCATACACAGAGAAACTGGGTGATGGATATTTAAAAATGAACATTTTTTAAAATTAAAAAAACAAAACAAAAAAACAAATAACACAAACTGAAAAAGAGAAATGGTCAGAAATTGTAGCTATTAGTGTAGAAGAGTGTAGATGGAGTCGGAGCACAGTTTATTCCATTCTTATGGATGTGTCAAAGTCAGCTGTTCATAAGAGTGACATTGGGCCAGTTACGACATTAGAAAGTATGATTTCACCTCGCAGGAGTACGATGGAACAAGAATGAGATGGACAGAGAGATTCATTCAATAAAAACATCTGCAAACGTTTAGTGTTGTAATACCTGAAGTGGGCGTAGCCTAAACTGTAATTTCTTTTTAAAATGAAATATGAACCCCACATCCCCACAGGATGCACAGACAGACACACCTCTACACTTAACCAGATGCCTTGTGAGCCTTTCTGGCAAGTTTTCTTATTTAAAAAAAAAACAAACAAAAAAAAAAAAAAACTAAGCTGTGTTCCTCTTTTTCACATCTGTATTTATATCCAGTTAAAACACATTAACTGTCTATTCTGAATAATGTTTCTGGATTTGGTTACATCATTTTCTGTTCTGTTAACTAAAAGGCAGCATGCAATGAAGGGCAGTCCCTTCATTGCATGCTGCCTTTTAGTTAACAGAACAGAAAGAGAACAGAAAAAGGAAAAAGGGGGGTGCAGACCACAGACCACAGATCACAGATCACAGGCGTTTGACCATCTGCTCTAGTTTTCCAAATATAGAGCTCCTCTTACCCCAGCACAGGCCTCAATTTCATCAACCACAGTGTGCCAGAAACACCCCAGACTTCCTTCTGCCTCAGGAAGAGGAGAGAGGACAGAGAAGAGAGGAGAGGAGAGGAGAGGAGAGAGGACAGGACAGAGGAGAGAAGAGAGAGGAGAGAGGACAGAGAAGAGAGGAGAGGAGAGGAGAGAGGACAGGACAGAGGACAGAGGAGAGAGGAGAGAGGAGAGAGGACAGAGAAGAGAAGAGAAGGGAGGAGAGAGGACAGAGGAGAGAAGACAGAGGAGAGAGGTCAGAGGAGAGAGGTCAGAGGAGAGAGAAAAGAGGAGAGAGAAAAGAGGAGAGGAGAGGGCAGAGGACAGTGGAGAGTACAGAGGAGAGAAGACAGGGGAGAGGACAGAGGAGGGAAGACAGGGGAGAGAAGACAGAGGGGAGAAGACAGGGGAGAGAAGACAGAGGGGAGAGCACAGAGGAGTGAAGACAGGGGAGAGAGGAAAGAGGAGAGAGAAAAGACGAGAGAAGACAGATGAGAGGAGAGGGCAGAGGACAGTGGAGAGTACAGAGGAGAGAGGACAGAGGAGAGAGGACAGAGGGGAGAGTACAGAGGGGAGAGGACAGAGGAGTGAAGACAGAGGAGAGAGGACAGAGGAGTGAAGACAGGGGAGAGAGGAAAGAGGAGAGAGGAAAGAGGAGAGAGGACAGAGGAGAGAACACAGGGGAGAGAACAGAGGAGAGGACAGGTGGTGTGTGTGTGTGTGTGTGTGTGTGTGTGTGAGAGTGTATGTATGTGTGTGTGAAGTTCTCCCCCTAGAGCAGTGCTGAGACTGTTAAAGCAGCAATTTGTCCAAAAAACCCTGAGTGCCATCATGCTGCGCGCTGTTCGCCGCTCTCCCACTGACTCTCAATTACTTAATTCAACAGATCTAATGTTGGTACAGTGTGTATTTGTTGGCAGTGCGGATGCCCCCCGAGTCCTGAGGCAGCGCTCGATGCCAAAAGCCAAACGGCATCTGTTCAGCTGCCAGTCACACACTGAGGTGTTCCTACCGTCAGCGTCATGTCTTCCTCTAATACCCAGCTGAACCTTAAGCCTGTTTATTTCCTGGATTTGATCTAATTAAAATATTACCTTGGTACGTTTGTATACCTTCAATTCCAGAACTACTGACAGAGAACGGGCAAAAAGTATTGTGGAAAAAAATACATATGAAATTTCTCCAATCCAACTAACTGAAGAAACTATACTTTGAAAACAGAATCATCATAAATTTTTCCCCAAAATTATCCTGAATTTCCATACTTTCCCACAATTTCTTGACCAAGAACCATGTACCTTGTACTTAGAAGCTGGATAACATAAAAACAACAACAACAACAACCTCAACAACAACAACAACCAAGCCAAGTAACATTAGAAGAGTGCTTTGCTTGACCTTTTGGTGGAACCCTGAAAACTTCTATGTGCAATCCAACAACAGAGAGTTCTTTGGTTGTTCCTCTGACAGAACTCTTAAAGGTTCTATGTAGAACCCTACAACAGGGAAATCTGAAAGGGGGGTAAGAACCCTTCATTACCCAGTGAACCCTTAAAGAACCCTTAAAGAACTCTTAAAGCGTGAAAACCTGAAGAGTGTACAAAATATGAAGACAGTTTACATTCACTCTTAAAGGTTCTATGGTCGATCCTCTGGTTCGAAGGTTCTGTATAGAACTTTCCAACATTTTCAGGGCAGCAGAGTTTTTTTTTTTTGTGTAGTTTCTCGGTAACATGACGAGCTGTAGTTTTTTTGTCTTCTAACTTGACAAGAAAGATAAAAAAGGAGGGAACGACGGTTTACAGCTGCTATAGCGTAAGTGAGAACAGGAACTAATTTCTTTCACGGACGTGCCACAACAATAAATGTAACTATGAACAGATTAAAAAGTATGATATGTTGTTCTTTAATGAATAAAAATTGTAGTCGTTGGAAAATGACTGTGGTCTACGAGGAATAAAATGCTTCAGGAAATGCTGTTAAAGGAACACAGAGTGTTTTACTTCTTACATATTCATTTTTGCCGATTCTTTTGTAGGGTGCCAATAATTCAGGACTGCAGCCTGAGGCGCATGCAAGTGTGAAAATCAGAAATAATTAACAATCGCAGGCTTATATGTTGTAATTAATCAGAAACCTGAAGCTAACTGCGTTAGATCTGAGTAATTCTTACTTTTATAATCTGGCAGAAGTGCATTTATTCCCAATAACATATTTTACTACAATAATATTCTGACAGTAAAATAAAAAAGCAGAAATCCTTCTGAGCTCTGGGAACAGATCCATGCAGCGCTGTTTGATGGGACGTGGTAAGTGAAAATGAAAAGCAATCATCATCTCGGTGTTATAAAAGTGTAAAATATAACGGGCTGTAAAAGCTGGCGGTGAAGCGGTGATGCGTGTGTAATGAAACACGTGTTTAACTTTCCATCACAAATGCAATTCAGACAAAATGGTGTCGCAACCGTCCATTTGTTTCCATCCATTAAGTGTGGGAGAAGAGCACATGGGTCGTATAAAGCTTATGAGGCTTCGCAGGAGAAAGCCATTCTGATCAATAAAAAGATAATAAACGTGAAATGCGAAAATAAATGGAGCATGTCTGCATCATGTACGTTACTTTACAGTGCTGCATTACGCCTTTATGGCTCATCAGCGTAGCTGTAAAAAAACTAAAAACAAAACAAACAAACATCTTTCATAGCGCTTTATTTCTCTGAATCACGCTGGTATATTTAATGACTCCAGACAATGAGATCACAGCGCATATCTCAAATGAGGTTTCTTTTTTTTCCCAATATCTTTTTAATGGCCGCATGATGCTAAAACTTCATTCTCAAAACTGTTCTGTTTAAATTAATAACAAAAGAAATATACAATAAACAAAAAATTCCATTAACAGATAACACTTTGTAATTCGTCCATAAGGCTACATGACACCTACATAATGGCAACTGACATAAACCTACATAAACATGAATGAACATACATCTGTGTTAGCTGGATAGATAGATAGATAGATAGATAGATAGATAGATAGATAGATAGATAGATAGATAGATAGATAGATAGATAGATCAATCTTTCTATGAAGGCCATATGTATATAGAATTATGAATAGATTCATAGCATGTTATAATGCATTCATAATGCAAGCCATTATACACATCGTCATAAATATTTAGGAAAAGGCATCACAGTTTGAAGCACTTATGAAACATTGGTAAAAGAATGCATCATAAGTATAATATTATAAGTAGAGCATTATAGTGCATTATCTCTCCATTATATCTGGTCATAATATACTGTGTATGCAAAGTGTGTCACAATGCGTGCTTTATGAATGCATTATAACATGATATGAATGTGTTTATAATTTATCATAGATATGACCTTCATAGAAAGTGTTAGTGATAGATAAACAAGTAACACTTTACGTGAACCCTAGGGCATGACACTGACATAACCATGTCATACACCCGTCATAACAGTTTGTGTAATATAACATCAATTATAATTTTGCCCTAATACATTATGTCATATGCTGATTTTTGCTAGTTGTGTCCTAGTTAGCATATGGCTTACACATACTGTATGCCAACTGTCATAACACTGATATAACCTATGTCACCTACATAAACATTTACAAAGGATTATGCCAACCAGTAAAGACTGCTCTCATGAATTTGGATTCTCTTATCCACTTGACACAAGACCCCTGTTAAATAAGACCCTTGTTAAATAAGATCGTTATGACAGCTGACTTGGTACCTCAGTGCACATCTTGTTTGTCAAAGTCACATAATGGTTATAATGTGTCATAACATGCTAAGTAAGTGTTGATTAGAAAATTAAATGTGACACTTTCAGAAGATGGTCTGTAGCGACTCCTGAACTGAAGTATTATCTATTTATTTTGTTTAGAAGTTTATGTCATTAAGTGTTATAACTCAACCTTATGTCAACAAGAATATGTTATTTTGCTCGGGTGCTATGTCAACTTGACATCATTACTGATGAAAGCGCTGTTAATGGCAGCTGATGCCTTGTGGAATAAGCCTTTACATGAAATGTTGTCATGAAGGGCTTATGTAGGTGTTATGTAGCTTTATGAACACTGTCCATAAAGGGCTACCCCTCCATGCAGAGAACTACCTCATGCAGTGGGGGGGTTGTTAAGGGTTCTTTGGTTCTTAAAGCCTTAAAAGATTCTTACGTAAAAAACTTCAACACAGTTTTCTTATCAGAAATGGTTCCACGTGGAACCCTTTTTGGAACCCTTTTTTTTTTTCTAAGAGTATCTTTATTAACTGTTTGGGCTACAAACTCCTAAACCTTTGGTCATTCTTTTCTTCTGGAACCTGTCAGGTGTTTAACATTTAGCTTGGTACTTGGTAGACTCTTAGAAAAGTGTTCTTCATGGGTTCCTTAAGGAGTAACTGGATTGCTAAAATGGTTCTACTTGGACGCTTTCAAATAGAGAAACACACTGTTGTGCGATTCTACATAGAACACTGAAGGGTTTAAAGAAGAACCCATAAGGGTTCTCAATTTTCAATTTTCTAGAGGTGTACATTTAAAAAAAAAAAAAAAATTCCTCAATGGTCCCTTGGATCTACAGGTCCTAAACCCCCTCAACTTGATTTATTTGGAACCTTCTCTAATAGAGAAACACCAGTTGTAGGGTTCTACCCAGAACCTTCAAGGATTCTGCCAAAGGGAGAACCAAAGAACTTTTAAAGTCTCCTATATAAAGGCTCCTTTTTTTAAATTTTTGGTTTAACCAGGTTCTAACTAGAAACATTGTTCCTGGGAAGGTCTGAGAAGTCGAGGAAGGTTTCAGAAATTCAGGATAAGTTTTGGAAAAAGTATAATAATCCTAATTTTAATTATTTTTTAATTCTATCTATCTATCTATCTATCTATCTATCTATCTATCTATCTATCTATCTATCTATCTATCTATCTATCTATC
>CM075021.1:17154213-17171265 GCA_037576675.1 Pangasius sanitwongsei
CTATCTATCTATCTATCTATCTATCTATCTATCTATCTATCTATCTATCTATCTATCTATCTATCTATCTATCTGCCATACAAGTCCCTGTGAATGAGCTGTTACTATAGAAACAATAACGTGTTAGAAGAAGCGCATTAATCCAAACCAGTGATTTGCAGTTGTTGTAGTTTGACTAATAAAAAACACATGAAAAAGATTTTAGTCACCTGATTTTCTTACATGCTGCAAGTGCATTATTTCCACGAAACACCGCCTGCGTTCTTTCATCCTGATTGGACTTAATCTGTATGAGACGTTTTAATTAGTTTCGAGTAAACTGTGCTGTGGTGTGTGTTTATCCAGGACGGAAGGAATCTGAAGCATCTACTCTTAAGTTTATTTCTCATTTTCAAGCCAAAAAGCCCTAAGACGAGGACTGAAAGGGAAAAAGGGGCATGTTGTGAGGAAGAGGAATAATTCCTGTTACACAGCGCTAATTCTCCTGATTCGCCGACTCGGTCCGCTTTACGGATGGAGTGTGCCTTCTCGAGATCATCTTCTGCTGATGTTGAATGGAGATGAGACATCAGCGCTTTCCCTGCCACGTTTTGTCACGCTCATTATCACTTGTAATTAAGCGCTCTGTCGTCCTCGAGGGAGCGACGCTCATCACATTCCATTAACACGGAACCTGACGCTGGCCCGGGCATGTGTGTGAGACGGCCTCAGGTGGGATCATTAGGCCCTGAGCTGAGCCTCGCTCGCTAATCTGCAGACACGTCAGACAACGATGAGGACGATGACGATGACGATGATGATGATGATGGCGCCGTTGGCCTGAGGGCAGCGTCACAATCTTAGATAATGAACCTATAGGAAGACACAGTGAATTTTAATCTCTCTCTCATTTCCACTGTAAGGCCGAACTGGGACTCGTCAAAACGGCTGCTTTTTATTCCCTCGGTTCTGCTCATGAAGAAGGACCAGGAAGTACCTAATAAAAGCTACAGCAATGACCGGAAGTGATGCAGGAATCAGCGATGCTGCTTTGTATCCATGTGTGATACAATGCAAATTGTTGTCCTGTTTTGTGTATTAATGATGGAGAAGTTTCCCCTAGAGGGACAACCAGAGGTTCTACATTTACAAGAGTTTATGGGCATGTGAGTTACAAACCTCCGATTGTTGCTCATTATTTTCTATCTACATCCTGTCAGGTGTCTAACATTTAACGAAACCGTCTTGCAATATTAAGAGAAAAAAAGGGTTCTTCAAGGGTTCTTCAAGGGTTCATTGGATAGCCTCCTAAAAAGGGTTCCTTTCTTTATCTGTTGTTGTTTACAAACGTTTTTAAAAGTGTACCAAGTATCAAGAGCTAATTCTTGAAGTTCAGGGAATAATTAAGGGTTCTTCACTTCCAGGAAAAGGGTTCTAGTTGATAGGAAAATACTTTATTCCAAGGTTCTATATCGAAACATACCCAGTTACACACTTACCCAGTTAATACCTACACTCTTATACAGGGTTCGTCAAAGGGATGATTAAGGATTTTAAAAAAGGTTAAGTTAGATTGTCAGGTTCTACATAGAAATTCAGGGTTCCCCTGAGGGAAGACACTTAAATGCTCTAAATTTTAAGAGTATACAGTGGAAAAGGAGTTTTCTTTCCTTAGAGGTGGTCTCAGACAAATCATCATCATCATCAAACTATCCTCCACCGTATCACAGTGCTGTCTGTTTCGTATCAGACACAGATGGTTCTGTTCTCATATCTGGCTGTTTGTGATGAGGAGGAAAAAAAAATGCCTGGCTTGCACTTAAAATCATCCAGCTCTTCCAAAACGCAATAAACAATGTAAAACAACTGCATGTGCATGTGAGGCAGTCTGGGAAAACCCATCGGAAAATGGCCAAACATGACGAAAACTCATGTTCTGGCCAATAAGTTCTGCCAGTAATATACTTTGCTTACTCGACTTTAAAAAAAAAAAAAAACCATAAATATATTTTACTAAACTGATGTGGAAATGTTTTCATTTAGGCTACTTTCTAAGCTAGCCTTGGCGTCTGCCTGCAGATCATTTGTGTAAAAAGCCAGTTTCACAAACACAGCGGTTAAAAAAAAAAAAAAGAGTCAGTGTGACTTCCTCATGAATAGGTCACATGGGTGGATATTTACACGTCACGGAGAAATGGATATTAAGCCTAATGAGCAGGGTTTTAAGGCTTTTCTGGTAAACGGTGTTTTATCCGGGTGCGAGAGTGTCCGAGTGAGGTGAACTCTAGTGAGAAAAAAAGATTCAACTCTGAATCGACTCACTGCAGGAAGTGAATCAATCAGACGTGGTGTGTGTGTGTGTGTGTGTGTGTGTGTGCTTTGGGTTGCTGATAAACTGCGCAGGTGTAGTGCTGCAGAAATGCTACGAGTTCTGGAGATTTGGAGAAAAAAAAAGAAAAAGGGGAAAGAAACACGGGATCTGACACACAAAACGTTTTAATCTAGTTGTTTAGATAATTATCTAATCGTTTATTTAGCACCGGCTCCGTGTTCTCTGTGCTCGAGGTCTGTACAGTATGCACTTATTAAAGGAAAGTGTGTAGTTTGTACAACTACAGTATATGTAATGGGTTCTCTCAGGCCATCACAGAAATGTCTCGTCCCAGCAGACGGATTGCGCTGCGAGTTGAAATCGCTCAGGGTGGAGTTTGAAATTAAATCAGGAGTGTGAGTCTCCCGCACAGCGAAGATAAGGAGTGCGAGCGGGATGGAGTGGACCTCCTGCTTTCCGTGTGGTTATTACTCAATTAGCGTAGCATCCTGCTGGATTTCCGTCTGTCCTTAAGGACGTGTTTGTGACTCATCTAGAGCAGTTGGATATTCGATATGCTTGTGAATGCAGGTCAAAGTCATGCAGTTGAAATAATGTGCAATATTCGCTGTGGTTCCTCGTCTCCAGATGTTACTCTCGTCACACGTCCACCTTGGCCTGTGCATTTCCCTCAATCAATTAATACAAAAACAACACTTCTTGCGCAAATTCCTGTGACAGCTGGACTTTTTTCCCTTTCAGCCAGTGACCCATTCTCCAGAAAGCTGTTTAACAATGCAGTGTTTTTTTTTTAATTTTTTTTTTTTTTTTGCATATTTCCAGACTGATCATTTTCCCTGTTATCTCTGCGCAGAGCAAAAACACACCTCGGCAAAACAGAAGGTGTGCCTTGTTTTCCAGGAAACTGATCAAAGCCTTCCTCTTCTCACGGATCAAAACGCCACCGAGAGATATTTATTGCTGTGTTTGGCGCTCATGCTGACACGTCCACGTCGGACAGGGGAACGTCCGTGTCTGAGTGTTAGTGTATGTGTGTGCGCGTAGGGTGTGTGTGTGTGGGGGGGGGGGAGGCAGGGTCAATGAAAAGAGCAATGCCTCTATTCTTCGCTGTAGGTTTACACAGATTTACTCCATTCACATTTTTTTTTTTCACAGGTTCTCAGGACCAGCTGGTCGTATATATCCATGTTGACATTCGTGTTCTGCTAGACGCTGCGTCACGTGTGATTTTAAGACTCCAAGATGTTCAAGTCTTTCTTGTTTGGTGTAGCTTTGGAGTTTTGGCAGCTGGGAAAAGAATAACATCTGTACGGTGAAGCCAGTGGTCGGAAACGTGAATAATAATCTCAGTAACGTAGAATGTTGTTTGAAAAGAAAACACAATTAAGACGTAGTCGGGATTATTGTCACGTTTTTACTCCTATGTAATCTGTATGTGTCTCTGTCTCTCCGTACACACACACATGCACGCACGCACACACACGTACACGTACGTCCGCATGAACAAACACTCTTTCTGGCACCACAAAAGGCACATTTATCACCATGGTGACAATCCACGGAGAACAATACCCACTTTTGGGAAGCGGAAGGTCTTCTGTGGCAGATATCATGCTTGGAATATGTTGGGTTTCCTCACCAAGGCCAACATGATTCAGTCCAATGAAAACCGAAACATGCTGATAAACGACCCCAGGGCTCTCATGGTTATTACAAAAACAGACTACTGACTAATACGAGCTGAAAATCTAACAAAAGATCCACCACGAAGAACAGATTCTGTTAAAATGGGACACAGGAGCGCACAGTGGACTCCCGAGACCCTTATTTCTCTCTCCTTGGGCTGACAAGTCCAAAAGTTGAATATTTGTTCAACATGTCAGTATTTACATGGGGAAAGTTTCTCGTATTCAGAGTCGGGTTACGCACCAGCTTAAGCTAATTTCCTGAGATTTTTTTTGGGGTAGAAACCTTCAAAGATGGGGTTTTTGAAATAGAGTTTTTTAAGAGACATGCCTCAGTTTCACCCTGTTAAACTCTGCCCAATGTGCATACCTCACATAACTCGAATAGCGCTCAAGCCTATAGTTATGTCTGAGGTCTTCAGTATTTCCGCATTAACTCTGAATACAGTCCTGAAAGAGAACGCGTAATGAAAGCTCTGATTAGTATCGTACTGATCCTGGAGAAAGTGGAGAAACAGTGAGTTTCTTTTCAGCGTGTTTGTGTGGGTTTTATCTAAATGACGGCGAGGCCACTTCCCATGGCATGTACCGAGGGCCGCGAGTTTCCCCGGGTCACCCCCCCCCCCCCCCCCCGGGAAGCTGTGGTCTTTATGATGGCCGTGTGTTAAAGTCTGTCCCGCTTCACCCTCTCCCGGCTCTCATTCACTCCTGCACCGCCCTCACCCACATCACTCTATTTATTCAGCCACATCCTCCATCACTCCATCCCAGAAAAGCCCAAATCACATATGTTCCCTCCCTTATCCCTGTCGCTCACCTACTCCTCCCATTTCACCAACCTTAACAAGGATGAGAGGAGAAAATTCACACATCAGCAGGAAGACCACGGAGCTCCGACACCCAGTTACTGCTTTAATGACTGCAGAGGTATGGAGCTGTCGAATTCTAGATTCCGACTGGTCAGAAGGTGTTGATTAATTTTCTTTAACAGCAGCTCTGACAGTAGTGCAGCTGTAGGTCCAGTCATATTAATGCACTCGTTCTAATACGAGATCGTTTCTACAGTAACAGCTCCTTCACAGGGACTTAAACTGTGGATAATTTAACATTTTATGGAAGGAGTCTCCAGAGGCAGTGCTTTGTAACGGTCAGAGGTAAAGCTGAAAAATTTAGTTTAATAAGTTTACCGACATCTTCAGGAAAGAGGAGTTTACCAGCTGTGTTTTTTTTTGTGTTTAATTAACTTCAAGAGAGAGAAAAAAAAAGAGAGTCTGGTGAGGGAACGACTGTTTATAGCTGCTACGTAACGTAACGTAAGTGACAACAGGAACTAGCTTGTTTTGTGAATGTTCCACAACATTAAATGTAACAATAAATGGATTAAATAGTATGATGTAAAAAAAAAAATAGTTAGCATTGGCAAACTGATGTGGTATAAGAAGAATAAAACACTTCAGGATGTGCTGTTATAGGAAAATAATCAACTTCAGAGTGTTAGAGGTATCTCCCATTCATCACACCACCCGGCCGTTTATTATTTTCCTGCAGCAGTATAACATGGAGCATTTTATACCTTACATAATATACCTATACGGTACAAATGTACAAACTATATATATATATATATATATATATTACTCCATGGATTATTCATGGGGAGTTCATCTGAAAGTTTGCAAGCCACCTTGCTTGCTGTCGTGTCTGAGTTGATTCCTAGCATCCTAGCTAGCCTGCTAAGCCTAATCATTGAAACATACGAAAGAAATAAAGCAACAAAAAGTCAGAGAAAGTTATTCTCTCTCATCCAGCAACCTGACTGGACTATAATGGCTTAATTTAGCCGAGCTGAGAAGTACTTTATATGTACTATATAATGTGTTGTGCTTGCACAATGCTAATATTAGTGCTTAGTCTATTATGGATCTAATATACTGTAATAAGAAGGGCTGCCATTGTGATGTTTCTTTATGCATGAAAGTTAATCAGTCAAAGTTGAACAAAGTTTTGTGCTCAAATCTGAGATAGAAAACACTGGCATGTCTGGGACTTAAAATTTTATCATCAGACAAGCTGTGTAATACATTTTTACCAACAAATGAACAAACCTATCGTTCCATCTGCCTTGCCTGCTATACTTAGCACCTTAAGTTGGTCTCTTTTAATCTCTTTCTATCTGTGATAAGATACAGGCCATGTCCTTGTACCCTCAGGAATACATCACCATGGTGGCCTCAGTGGAAACAAGAGCTCTGATTAGCCAACAGAAGAAGCTAATCTTCTCCATGGTGGATCTGGGGGGGTAGAACTCCATATCTGCTCAAGTGGCCATCATTATCTAGCCCCCAATCAGAGGCGTAATCAGGGGACGACAAGTCTGACGGCCAGACTGTATTCTGGTAGAGGCCATGTGGAAAGAAACATGAACATGAACACCTCACCCTCCTCTACATACCCACCCAAACACACCACTTTCGGGACTTGATGCTTGGTGAAACAGTCACCTTATTAAGAAATTGAGTGAATATAGCATTAGAAAGATGAGTGAAAGAGGAAAAACAGAGAGCGAAAGAAAGAAAATGGGAACTGGTAAATATGAAAGATTAATGAAGGAAGAACGAACTTGGAAATAGAACAAGAGGGTGATGAAGGTAATTACAAAATGGGAAATGTGCAGATTTGGAAAAGAGCAAGAAGTGGGGGATGGATAACGAAGGAAGAAAGAGAGAGAGAGAGAGAGAGAGAGAGAGAGAGAGAGAGAGAAAGAAAGAGAGACACAGGCTGGTCTGCACCCCTCAGATAGCAGCGCTCTAATTAATAGGTTATGAAAGCAGATGGAGGATGCGGGATGTCAGGGTCATTAAACTGCCTCCCTGTTTAACCCCCCCCCCTTTTCCCCCTGAAACACACACACACGCACACACACTCACGCCTCCACCCCCCCCTCCTTTTCCACCTCCTTGCCATTCGTTGGAAAACAGACCCGCTCGCTGCAGAATACAAGAGAAAACAAGATTGGCGAGAAGTGGAGGCTACACCAGAAGAGTGCATGGTCCAGTCCCTGGTGACACACACATTATCCAGAGATCCAGATCAAGCTGGACCACCAGAGTGCAGGCAGCCCCAAGCCCCTTCCCCCAAAACACCCTTTCATCAACTTCAACGCCAGCTACAGTGTAAAAAAAAAAAACCCCCAAAAAACAGCATTCTATAAAATCCTACATCTATTTCCTGCAGCTGTCTTTTCCACTTTACAGTGTATAATCAGTGATCAATCTCTCTGTTTACATTCTAAGAGAAGGGGCAGAGCTAGGCGGAGCTAAACACACCTACTTTAAGGGTTTACTTTATTCATTCTAAATCGAGTCATACATACACCTGTAGGGCTGCACTCAGAGTCAGCGACTTGAATTCCAAAGCTACATCAATATTTATGCAAGGAAAGTTCCCCGTATTCAGAATCAGGTTACGCACTTTCTCACGTCAATCACCTGTGTGTAGATCCAAGTCCCCGAGGTTGCCAGATTTTTCTTGAGTATAAGCGTCTGAGACAAGGTTTTTCCACAAGTGCCCAGACCTCAAGCACTTTAAACAAAAGCACTTGCCTTTAAACCATCCAAAAATCAGTGGATAGAAAATACAGACTGAAATAAGACAGAAAGGAAAGAACTTTTTTTTTTTTCAGATGTAATGCACTGATTAAGCTGCTGTGTCCTTAACTGTCCTCTGTGCAAAAGTTAGAAAACTGTTGGCAGTAGGTATTGGTGTTGTAGGGTTCTTCATAGAACCATTAAGGGGCAAACAGAAGAATCCTTTAAAGTGCTAGATGAACTTTTTTTTAAATGTTTTTTTTTAAAACTTTTTTTTCTGAGAAGATTATGTTTAATCAAGTAGCAAAAAAGGAGAGAAAAAGCAGAAAAGCAGTAGAATCTTGAGGAAAGGTGGAAAACAGTTGCAGTAATGGTGGTGTAGAGTTGTACATAGAACCATTAAGGAGGAACCCTAAAAAAACCCTTTAGAGTCCCAGATGGAACCTTTTTATAAGTAGAAAGGATTTAAAGGATTTCATGTCATGTGTAGCAAAAATAGAGAGAAAAGCTGTAGGATCTTGATGAACGATGGAAAGAGTTTTGAAATGAGTATTAGTGTTCGGTTCTGCGTAAAACCATTAAGGGACGAACCGAAGAACCCTTTAGGGTGCCAGGTGGAACTTTACTTTTTCTTTCATCAAGGAAAAAAATTGGAGGGTCTGATATTATGTGTAGCAGAAAAGTGGTAATAAAAAACAATAGGATCTTGAGGAAATGTAGAAACAGTTTGCAGTTAGTAAAGATGATAGAACCTTCATAGAACCTTTAAGGGGCAACTTGGAGAGCCCTTTCACACAAGAGTGTTCGATGGAGGGTTTTGAATTATTTATGTTTAAAATATGTTTAATTAAGTAACAAAAATAGAGGAAAATGGTAGGATCTTGAATAAAGACAGAAGACAGTTCATTTAAGGGTGATGTATGGTTCTGTTTTATGGTTGTATCGAGAACCTACAAGGGGCAACCTGAAGAACTCTGTACAATGCCAGATGGCACCTTTTTCCTGAGTAGAAGTTCTGATGGTTCTGATGTTACGACCCGGTCTAGGTCGGGCTGCAGCATACATAGGAATACAGGTGTGTATGGCAAGACCAAGATTGCGTTTGCGTTGTATTTTATCATCTCTCTTTTTTTTCAAAATGGTTAAAGCTTCAGAAGCCAAATTAATAAACAGAATTCCCTCTAGCTATATACAAGTTTTATTATTCTAAGTCTCTGTGTATATTGTATTGTATGTTGCAGCTCAGTGCTTGAGGTGCGATATTTTAACCTCCTTCATGATAATAACAAGTGACGTGACTTAACCCCGTTATCACTTCAGGGCGTCTCGGCACTCACGGCCTCGCCGACTCTTGTCTCTTAAGATTAGGAACATGGAACCCAAGCCTTGTTCCCCCAAGCCCTGCCGCCAGCAGGCTCATATATCCCCAAACACTGAGAGTCCTGATGGCGAGCGGACACCCAATCTGCTCGTGGCTGCTTGGACGGAGACCGGCGTGTCCTCTCGTGTCCACTGTGGACACCTAAACCACGCGGCTGAGTGCTGGGGGAGGGGAAAGCTGTCAGTCTGGAAAATTCTATGGAAAACTCGGTCACTGTTTTTCTTTCCATTCGTGTCTCTGACGACCTTTGGCACTCGTTGTGTCGTGCCTTCTGTTTCGCTTTCTCCATTTCACTTCTCATCCTTTGTCTCTTTCCCTTTCTGCCAGTGTGTCTTTCTCTTGCTCTTGGTTTATTTATTTATTTTTTTTTTAACTACCTCCCTGGAACGTGCAAGCGGGCCACCAGTGCAGCTCTTCATCTCCATCTGAGTCTCGCAGGATTCGCAGCTCGGAAATGAACCGAGAAATTCAGCACTCTGCCAAAGAAATGCTCTCTCTCTCTCCTCACCCACAATGTGCTTCATCAGCAAAGTTGCCAGGTCTGACAAAAGCAGCTCAAGTCCAATAATATAATATTAAAAAATGTTAAATATTCTGCTTTTCAAATGTCATATCTAGCACTGCAAAAAGTATAACAATCTCATAGAATGTGAAAGTGCAAAAAAACAAAATAAAAATGAACTGCACCAACAAACATGGAAGAAACTTTAAAGAACAAACTGAAAAAAGTGCCAGATGGAACCGTTTCCTTTTTTTAAGCAGTAGGGTCTGATATGTGCAAGAAAAATAGAGAAAAAAATGGAATCATTAATCTCATGAGGAAATGTAGAAAACAGTTTGCAGTAAGTAATGATGATCGAACTTTCACAGAAACTTTAAGGGGCAACCCGAGGAATCCAAAGATTGTGCTGCTGCAAAAGTGCAATAAGTTTGTAGCAAAAAAAGTGCAAATAAATTACATTTTGTAACAAAAAAGTACAAAAAAAGATCTTTGTAGTGCAAGAAATTATCTTTAGAGCGACAAAATTACAAACAATTTATCTTTGTAGCAACAAAACTGCAAAAAAATTAAACTTTGTAGCAACAAATGTGCAAAATTATTTAACTCTGTCCCAATGCAAATGCAAAAACATAACTTTGTACCAACAAAAGTGCAAATAAATGAACTTTGTCACAACAATCCAAAATCCACATCCAAAAAAAAAAAAAAAAAACCCACTGCAGCAACAAAAGTGAAATAAACAAAACAAAACAATCTGTACAAAATTTGCAAAGAAAACGTAAATTTGCACACACTGTCTGCTAAACGCCCAAATGGTTGTTGCTTGCTTTTTCAATGTTGCCATTCAAAAAAGAAAAAAAAAAAGACAATAACTTTTTTGCGGTTTTATGAAATAGTAGTTAAGAAACTGAAGTTGGAGAGAAAGACCACGCCTGAAGCTTGATGGAGCTCCACGTGGCGATGGCTACCTTCAGTGGGGGCGTGGCTATCTAACACAAATCAGAAGCCTCAAAGAACTCAAGCTGGAGTTCTCAGAGTTCAACAATCAACCTTCGTTTTGAGGGCGTGGTCTGCTCTCGCAGATACATAAATATAAATAGGAAATATACGTAGAGAGATATCAAACAAGTGTGACCTACTGGAAAAATTCCCACCGCTTCAAAAGGGCAAAGTAAACATGTACATGAGAAAGGGGTCATAAGATCTCCTGGGGTCATGCGTGGCCTCAAGTGCATGTTTATTCCCGTGTCTACTTGGGGTTCTGGTTTCCTCCGACCTCCTAAAAACATGCCAGTAGGTGGACTGGTGATTCTAACTTGCCCCTAGGTGTAAATGAGTGTGTGTGTGTGTGTGTGTGTGTGTGTGTGTGCATGGTGCTCAGTGATGTATTCCCATCTCACGTCCAGTGTTCTTGAGATCCACCGTGACCTTGACCAGGCAAAAAAACCGATTCCGAGGATGGAAGCTAATACCGTAGCCGATACACGTATGGGGAAAAAAACCAGCTTGTAGTTCAGCGACTCTAGTTTCCTGAAGGAAGCTCATTGGAAAAAAAAGAAATAGTTTAATAGACTAATCCTTTGTATCTTTTATCTTCTGGTCTGATTAGCAGTTTCTCATGTCCATGGTTCTGAGCAAGCAACTTCAGATGCACATTTTGAAATTCCTGTGACCTCCAACCTCATACTGAAGAAACGTTTCGGCAAATTTTTGCATTTCTCGTCTTGACTTTGGTTGCTGGTTTGGTTGGAGACAGCGTCGCCAGATGTTACTGAGGAACTAGCAGAGGTAGACGGAGATTCATAGCGTGTCATTCGTAATAGTCATTTGAAAAATAAACGATTAAAACAAAAGAGGAGATTTTCTCTCTTGATCCCTTTTGTAAATGAAGTGACCCCCACGTGGGGTTGCGAGCCCTAGTTTGGGAACTCCTGCTGTAGCCAAAAGTGGTAACATGAAGACAGCTGATGCTTTGTTTATAGCTATAAACTTAACATTAATGGTTTACACATTAAAAAGTAACTTTTATTGCCATTCAGTCAACGAATTTTATAGAAATGGGCCATCAATTTTATTGGAATATCCCTGATCTACACTGATCATTCCCTGAGTGTGAGACCCTGCAACATGTGCTGACCTCTGCTGGATGCTTTATGAAGTTCACAACAATTAGAGCATGCCAAACGAGCGAATCTCATCAGCGTTTGTACTACGAGCCTCATATGGCCCACACACACACACACACACACACACACACACGGGAGACCTGCTTCACCAGAATTCTGAAAAAAGTTCTTCTTCCTGGAGCTCCCAAATGACACATCGTCAGCTAATGATCATCAGCAGGACCAGAGCTCTCTCTCTCTCTCTCTCTCTCTGTGTGTGTGTGTGTGTGTGTGGCTGAGTGAGCGTTTGGCTGTGGGAAGCGCTTTTCAGGCTCTTCAGGTGGAGCTGTGGAGTGGGCAGTGTGTGGGTGGGCGAGAGCTACGGAGCTGAGAGGTACTGGAGGTAATGATGCTGCTGGAAAAAAAATACCTTCCTCTCTTCATGGCTCTAGCCAATCACTATAACGATAGCTTCAGTGTGAAGCAAGATGATGGCTCTAGAATAAATTCTTCGCCTCGTACGGGGGTGGACGAAAGCTCTGGATGCTCGGAAAGCTCCGAATGGAGCCATAAGTAGGCACAGGCCTTGAGGATTATATATACACACACACATACACACACACACACACACACACACTACACTGTAAATTAGCCCTTCTCCCCGCAGTTCATTATTCATAACGCCCCGATTAATTATGAAACAACCCGAAATGTGACGCCGGTCCGCTAAGTTTGATGGTTGCCTAGAAACCCCTGGCTCGTATTAAACACTGCTATTGTTGGGACATAAAGTGTAAAGCCAGGCTTCCCACAGGGCCCCGGGCCTCCAAGGGATTGATTGCGGCAAACGGCAGCCATATCGCAGCATTTGTTTTGGAGGTCGCACGCTGATGGCATGGCGTAAACAAGTCCGACGGGGTGAATTATTCATTAACGGCGAGTAACGGTGTCTCGCTCGAGTGAGATTCCTCCGTCTCAGAGACTGCTGGGAATTCTGATGCTCACACCGAGGTGCGTCTGAGTGACATCTGGCTGGAGCTACGGAGTGGAATCATCACGATGGGCAAAAAAATGAAAGTGGGAAACAGACTAATGGTGAAAATACAGATACTATTTAATTAACCATTTAATAAATATCCAACTATCCTGGTGATGTTAGAGCCGATCATACACGAATTACGGAAAAGGCTCGCGTCAGGTTTACGCTGTACGGATTTCCCAAGACAAAAATCGCACATCGTAAAAGAATGATTTGGTCGTGAGGTGAGATCAGCCGTCTTAGAATGCAAAAGAAGCAAAGAACGTTCTGTCACTGTGAGAGATTTTGGTTTAAAGTCTCCGACGATGCTATGGCGCTCGTCTAAAATCCACCAATAGGATGACGCCAAACTCATCGGTCAGCTACCAACATGTTAGTAGTGATGCCAAAACAAACAAAACATGGTCATGGACAGAAAAAAAATCTGGATTTTGGATAATTTTCTTTAATCGCCGGTCTAACGTTAGAGTATTTTCATCGAATAATCTGACCTGGAGAACACACGTTATCATACACTGTTATAAAATTCGGACGAGATTTGATTGAGATCTCGTACAGCGTGATGAGAAATAATAATCTTAAAAGGGTGCTGAATCGCAAAAACAAAGACTTTTTTTTAACCTTTATTTTCTGCATACATTAATAAACGTAATGTCAGTGCGATGCAAATGTCGAGTGTTGAGTAATGTGTTACCAAGCGCCGCATCCTGCCGGCAGCTGAGGCTTCTCTTTACCTGTTTTGAACCGTCAGAATTACCTACTGTGTGTCCTGTTTCTTCCTGAAAAACACCGGAAACAAGACACAAACATCCTTCGTAAATTTAGCCGCTCTTTGATCGAAAACAAGCTCAGAGTGGGCACATGATGGGGGGACATTCACCCTGCTCCTGGTGTGTGAAGCCGCGGCCAGGATCTTTGGCTAACTAAATATATGGTATATTTACATCCAAACTTGTACATTGTTCAGATTTCTTCCTGAGAAATTACTGGAAATATTTCCACCTCACTCAAGTGTAAACATTCCTTTGCAACATGTAGCTGTTCTTTCATATTTCTAGTCTTGAGTTTTCTTAGGAACAGTGGTGTATAAACAGGTGGATGGAAATCCCACTAGAGAGAGAGAGAGCAGTAGAGAGGAAGAAGTGAGCACCGTGTGACCAGACGGCCGGTTCCTTCCTCGCCCAGCCTGAGAAACAGGAAGCCCAGCTCGTTGTTCCTTCATTATTGTGACTAACAGGAAATGCAGAGGTCTTCAAGAAGGTGGGTGGGAGAATGGGCTCGTGAGTATGGGGTGAGACAGACCTGGAGGGCGTGGCCTCTTTGCGAATGTCAATCCACATGTTCTCTCATCGAAAAAACAGGATGGTCACAGTTATAGCCGGCCCAAAAGTTGTGTAACGTCGTGCAGATATTCGACAAGGGCATTTTAAAACCATGACCTGGACAATGAAGGCTTTCTCTCTGTGTGTGTGTGTGTGTGTGTGTGTGTGTGTATGACTTTTTTGCTCACTATATGCAGTTCAGTATGTTATGTAGTATGTGTCTACCCCAAACAATAAATTTGATTGTTCCATAGAGGGATGATGGTGTAGGGTTTCCACAGCAAACGACATGATGGAAAGAGCGTTGCACCTTCATACGGAAATGTTCAGAAAACAGATGCATCACAAGACCATAAAGTGACCACAAGTCTGACCGCAGTGTGAACAAAAACTTCAAAAAAAAAAAAAAAAAAGAAAAGAAAGCTGGTCAAGACCAGCTGAAAACATGATAAGACCAAGATGCATATCAATGGACAGCAAGACCAAGACTTTTACAAATCGAGACCAAGACAAGACCAAAGACCATATCAACTGAGACTAAGAGAAGACCAATATTTTTACCCTAACCCTTAAAGTCAAGATTAAGACTAAAGCGCATGAGACAAAGACCAAGTGTTTTATTATTCAGTATTTATTATTCATTATGTCCTGGTCCTGACTAAAAAATGAGACCAAGTCAATGTGCAATGAAGACTGATATTAAAAAATGTACAAGACAAAGACAAGACTGATACTTTTACTAATCAGGACAAAGACAAGGCCAAGACCCAGAACAATTAAGACCAAGACAAGACCAAGACTTTTACCAGTCAGGACCAAGTCCCCAAGAATAATAAATGTCACCAAGACCAAGATAAGACCAAGATCCATATCAACAGATACTAAATCAAGACCAAGACTTGTACTGATCAGGACAAAGACAAGACCAAGACCAAGATTTTTTAACAGTCAGGACTAAGATAGGACCAAGACAAGACGGAGTCCTTTACCACTCATGGCCAAGATAAGACTCATATCAACTGACTCCTAGACAAGCCAGAGGTCAAAGAGTGTGAGACCAAAACTTTTATTATTCAGGACCAAGACAAAACCAAGACCGAAACAGAAACCAAGACAAGACCGAGACCTTTATCATTCATGACCAAGACAAGACTCATATCAACCGGGACCAAGACAAGACAGAGATTAAAGAGTGCACGACCAAGACTTTTATTAGTCAGGACTAAGACTAAGACAGATACAAGATGGAGACTTCTACCAGTCAGGACAAACACCCATATCAACTGAGACCAAGTCAAGACTGAGACTTTTACCAGTCAAGACTAAGACCAAAGACTATGAGACCAAGATCGGGAACCATAACCATGTGTTTTTTTTTTCTTGTTTCCAATGGAAAATTTTTCATTTTTATTAAAATGTTCATTAAAACTATTTTTGGATTAAGACTGAGACATGAATGTGCTCGAGTCCGGGAGGCAACTGAGATCAGACTTGCGGAGCTGCAGTTCTGCCTCTACGTTAATCCACACTGCAAAAAATGCTTTCTTTTCTTCATCTCTGTGGACCTTATAGCAGACATAATCTGTACATAACAGACCAGATCAAGAGAATCAAGGGAATTTACAAACACACACACACACACACACACACACTGTACTTCCAGCTTGTCTAAATTCAATTGTGATTGTTTGCTCCCCAGTGTCCTCCACTCCTCCTCTATCAGCTCACACTCTTTATAGATAAGTGATTGCTCGAGCATCATCTTTGAGGGTGGGGTGGGGGGGTTGGTGGGGGGGGTCGTCCGAGCGCACGTTGCCGTGGGAACCGTCTCAATCCTCCCACTTAATCCTCCTCTCCTGCGTTCTCCGGGAAGCTCCACGCAATCTCCCAAAGACTAGACGCTTACATCTCTGTCTGTTATTAAACACCTTCCTTTGGTTTCTTCTTGAGATTTAACATTACGAATTATAATTCTGATTACTCAGAGAAGAGAGGAGAGGAGAAGAGAGGAGAGGAGAAGAGAGGAGAGGAGAAGAACTGCAAGGTTGAATAACGGCTGCAACATTTCTAGATCTTCAAGCATGCAAAAAAACAAACGAACGTGTAGTGATGTCGTGGATATAACACAGGCAAGGGAGATGTTTATCCCAAATGCATTTGCGATACCTACTTCAGCGTCTCGCTTGCTTATCTATGATTGTTTTTAATACCGTTAATCAACTTAAAACCTGCCAATGATTCACTTACAGTTCCCCATTTTCATTAAAGGTCAGCTCGCTCTTGTATTCAAGTCCACAGAGAATGCAGAGAGATTGTAGATGCTCTACTGCCCCCTCATGGACATTCAGCTAACAGCACTTTCTACTTCTTTATGAGTGGAAACAATGTACAATTGTACACTGTTTTTAGTTTTCATTGTTTGTCTTGTTGTTTTGTTTGCAAGCCCAGAATAGATAGATAGATAGATAGATAGATAGATAGAGATAGATAGATAGATAGATAGATAGATAGATAGGAAGCTGTAGATAAATGTCCAAGTGCCATGTCATTATTTCAATTTAATATGTCATTACTTCAAGACATTATGTCATCATTTTGTCATCTAATTATCCAGACTTTATCACTTGCAATTTCGATATATCATTATTTTGACTTTATAGCTATTTTCATTTAATAACATCGTTTTGAGTTTTTATAATGTTATTCGATGTCATATGACTTCATATTTAATCTCTACAATTGCCAATAAGACTAATTTACTGAATATTAAGAAACAGCATATGGAATAAGAATTATATGTTAATATTCAGTAAAAACATGTAATGTTTACACAATTAATTTAGTGAATTTGACTGTGTAAAAATTACATGTAAAAATAAAAGAATCACGGATAAAAATCACATGTGAAAATAAATGAGTTGCCTGTAAGATTCCCTTTAATCTTATTCTTACAAATTCCCATTTGTAAGAATCTCCTGTGAAAATAAATGATTCATTTGTCAGAATCACATTTGAAAAATGATTCATTTGTCAGAATCACTTGTGAAAATAAATGATTCATTTGTCAGAATCACATTTGAAAAATGATTCATTTGTCAGAATCACTTGTGAAAATAAATG
>CM075021.1:17186388-17202439 GCA_037576675.1 Pangasius sanitwongsei
TGCCATATTTTTGTGGAACGTCTTAAAATAAAGCTGAAAGTCTACACTTCGATCACATCTTGATTGTTTTATTTCAAGTGACAAACAAAAATCTCTAACACACCAATTTCGATTTCAGGAGCACTTTAAAGTTGAAGAGAGTGACATTTGCTACATTTCAGGCCTTCAAATGCAATAATAAAGATGTTGTTTTTTAAAAGGTGCACATTAGAGCTATGACTGATGTGAAATCCTGACAGCCAGAACGTTCAATCCAACATCATGTGAAGTCTCGGTCCAGAGTCTGAAATCACGCATGATGTGAAAAATCTAAAACTGCATCCTGTTTTAAAAACATTCAAATGATCTCGCACACCTGCTAAAAGTGAGCAAGTGCCTGCGTGTGGGTTGAAATAATGATATCCTGACCAGCCGCGCTGCGGGAAGCTCACTTTCTGCTCACAGAACACTTTTCTTCCATTGACGGAATGGAATATAAAAATACACCAAATAACTATTCTGTCATTACTATTGTAGAATACCTTTCAGAAAAAAAAAAATGGCTATGCCTGGCTGAACTGATGCTAAACCCTTACAGAAAAAACATCCGGTTCACATATGAGCTTGTTTCTCACGTGATTATGTAAAAAAAAGTGATCAATAAAGCCACATGTGAAAAGTCAAGTCTACAATTAACATGTGAATATGTAAAAAAAAAAAAAAAAAAAAAAGTCATACACAAAATAAATGAATCGTGTGTAAGAATCACATGTGAAAGTAAATGAATCATGTGTCAGAATCACATGTGAAACTAAATGAATCATGTGTTAGAATCACATGTGAAACTAAATGAATCATGTGAAACTAAATGAATCATGTGTCAAAATCACATGTGAAACTAAATGAATCATGTGTCAAAATCACATGTGAAACTAAATGAATCATGTGTCAGAATCACATGTGAAACTAAATGAATCGTACGTAAAAATCACCCGTGAAAATAAATGAAACATGTCTCGGAATCACGTGAAAAATGGGTCATATGTAAGAATCCCATGTGAAAATAAATGAAACGTGTGTAAGAATAATATGTGGAAAATTAGTCATGTCTTAAAAAAAAATAACATGAAAACAAATGAATCACGTGTAAAAATCACAGCTGAACACATCTGGGAGATTTTGAAGCGAAGTGTTAGACACCTGACTGGACATCAGATGGCACTGACTGGTTAAAAGGACACACTTGAAGAAAGAATAGAAAGAAACACTAGTGTGTGTGTGTGCGCATGTGTGTGTGTGTGTGTGTGTGTGTGTGTGTGTGTGAGTTAAAGAGAGGAATATAGAGAGAGATTGCAGCAGGGAACTCGAGTGTAATGTCTCAACTAAAGCCCTACATCATGCACCCATGTGCAGCGTGTGTGTGTAAGTGTGTGTGTGTGTAAGTAATTGGTGTCTGGAGACAAAACCCTCCAGAACAACTACCCTGAAATTTATTTAACAAATACCGCTCAAATACGACAACTCAACTTTTTATTTATAACCTGACACACTTCTTCACAATGTTGTGTCTTTAAACTGTTCAGGGATTTAAAGAGACAGTAAATAAATACAGAATAAAACACTCCATGTTGTGCTGTTAAAGGAAACTAGTGAGTGATGAAGTCACGGTTACCACCACAAATCTGATTATTTTCCTCTAACAGCACGTCCCTTAGTGTTTTATTCCTCTTATAGCCCAGCAATTTTTAAAATATGTTATTTTCCAAATTTACAATTTTTTTTTTATTAATCAAAGAATGACACGTTGTACTTGTTATCCATTTGTAGTTGCATTTAATGTTGTGAGTCCATGTTTAATATATGAGGTAGCTCAAAGTGCCATAAAATCACTTCAATATATAAAATCTTTAAATTCTTTTTCTTTAAAAAATAAAAATTAAATACATAAAATAAAATGAATAAGGAATACAGTACAATGAGTACAATAAAAAGAGGATAAAATGTGCATTAAAAACTGAAGACTGAAAACTGAAACTAAAGAACTAGAAATTATGTTAAAAGAATAAAATTAAACTAAATGTAAATGAAAAAAAAAAAAAAAAAGATACCTAAAACTGAAGTTTTTTTTTGTCTATTACATTAAATGTTATGTTAAAAAGGGTTAATTCTCAATAAATGGTGATGTGCTACAGACGAAATCGCAAACGTTCCTGAACTGAACAGAAAAAAGGCTTAAGTTTCAGTCCCGAAATGTGAAATTCTTTGGGTTTATCTTCAGGACAAATCACACTAATGAAGCGAGTATCTGTAAACAGCACACGCTGAGGAACACTGAGGTGATTACAGCTACGGTATTGAGCAGGAGTGGAAGGATTGTGGGAATTATCCAGAAAAATCAATTGCTCAGGTCAAAGATCATCATTTCTTGTGAACTTGTTGCTGAATTGCTCGCATTTTCAACAAATGCAACGCGCGTTTTGTAACAAAGGGTCAAAAGGTCAAGCTGGGTGAAAAACATTGTAAGACCAACACCGCCTATGGAGCACATGACCTTGAGATTCTTAATGACAGCGTAGCTTCAGTGAGAAATTTTTATGATGCACCGATATTGCATTGTGACATTTTGATTAATTTCGCAGGTGTCTCACTTGAACATAAGAAACAACAGCAGCTGCTACTGCTGGCAAATGTCACCGAGCTTGTCAGCTTGTGGGGTAAAACACGAGAATGTTTATTAAGAAAAGGAAAAGCTCCATAAGGGGAATTCAAATATGAACAACAGACCCAGAGACACCTGAAAATATAAAACCAAGAGCTTTATCCACCGAAGGATCACCGGGAAACGTGCATCGGCTAACCGAGTAGCCTAGCCCTCTAGATGAGATTTATTATTGTCAGTAATGCATGAAATAAAGATTGGCGAGGAAATATTTTCTGTACCAACATCATAAATCTCCCCGTATTCGCTCACTAACAAGACTCATTTTTCACCAGCACTTTATTCTCCATGTTTGTTTTATCACTTTCCTCACTTGTGACCTTGAGGTAAAACCTGAAGGGGAAAGAAAAAAAAAAAAAAAAAACGCTCGAGGTCACTTGACACTTTTCTGAAAAGTTGCTAGTTTTCCTCTTGCCTTATTCCTCCTGCTGCTTCCTGTGCAGAAAAAAACTGAAAATACAATGCCAAGTGTAAATACATGCTAATGGTTGCGTTACGGTTGCCATGGCGACAAGCATCATGTGGTTGTGTTTTTTTTTTTTTGCATTGGTTTCTGTTTTCGTCTCAACCACTCATCTTGTCATTTTTTTTTTCCCTGATTGTATTCACCTGTTCCTTGTTTCCCATTGATTACTTGGTGTATCTTTGTATACTTCCATGCTGCCTGGACTGATTGCGAAGTCTTGCTGTACTTTATTTAATTATTTAATAGATGCTGTGTGTTTGTATGCATAAACCGCTGAAGTTAAAAATTGTGTCACTTTCTTAAGCAAAGATTAAGAAAGTGACAGATTACAATGAACTTTATATTTTCGACTGTATTTATTTATTTATTCACTGTAATGAGCTTGTAATGTAACAATTCACCATTTTTGACCCGTCATCCCAGTTTTATAAAAATATTTTTATTGAAAATGCAGAGTAAGACTAAATCTCAAATGGATTCCAAGTCACTACGTTTGCTCACTACATAGGATATAAGATAAAGGTATTGTACACTATGTAGTGCACTATATGGCCAATAAAACAGCATGTGAGATGCAGCCACGGAAACGGAAGTGTTGAAAAATGAACTACTTACTGTACATGTAACATTGCTTTCAGGACTTTGCTTTTTTTAAATAGTTTATTTTAAAATAAAAAAAAAAATAGCCATACAGATTTTAAAAAAAGCAAAACAAAGCATTTGATTGAGCCACACAGGTCATTTAGCTGGAAGAATTCTGACCAATCCTGTCCACTCCTGCAGAAAATTTGACCAATCCCACCCGCTTTCTGAGAAGTTTTGATCAACTCATACCCACTCCTGCAGAACAGCTGACCAACCCTACCTCTTTCTGCAGGAATTCTGACCAATACCATTCATTCCTACAGGAATTAAAAACAGACTTCCTTACAAGAAATAAACTAAAAAGAGAAATTGGCAGTACAAAGTTTGACAAAAACCAAAACATTTGATCAGACTTTTTAATTCCTACATTGATTTACGCTGAGGTCATTAACCAAAGGAATTCTGAGCAATCCTATTCACTCCCAAAGGAATTCTGAACAATCCTATCCAATCCCAAAGGAATTCTGACCAATACTGTCTGCTCCAGAAGGAATTCTGACCAATTCCACCCAATTCCCGAAGGAATTCTTACTAATCCCACCCACTAAGGCAGAATGTTAGACCAATTTCCCCAATTCCAGAGAAGATTTGATCAGTCATGCCCAATCCTGCAAATCAGCTAACCAATCCCACCCATTCCCGCAGGAATTCTTACCAATCACATACATTCCCGCAGGAATTCTGACCAATCCCATCCATTCCCACAGGAATAAAAAAAAAAAAGAAAATAATTAATAAGTCCGGTCAATATTAGGGTCAGATGTGAGGTTAGCTTTTGTAACCTTTGTATGATACCAGACAAAATTCAGCCTGACTTGTTTGAGGTAATACAAATTTCTCTGGAGTTCTGGCTGTTTCATTTAAATACAAATAATTTGCTTGACCTTGTTTAAGAAACGGAAATAAAGAAATTGGACTTGGCTAAAATGTACACCTAGACATTTCTCTTACTTTTGACAACTAATTTCCATGGAAACCTTTCATGTATTGATCTCTATTATAGACATTTACTATATTATATAATAATTACAATAATCATTTCTGAACTCTTCTATCATAATGATTATTTCAGATGTTTCAAGACGTGTGTTTTTATATAAATTATTTTCTTATGTAACTAAATGTTATATTGTATATCCATTTTCCTGTAAGCAAGTAACCAGGGCAACGGTTTTATAGCTGTTTCCCAACAAAGGGTCCTGCAGCACTGGGAACTAAAAATAGTTTCCATTGCTAATGCTCAGCCTGAGGTTATCTGAGATGCGAGTAATGGGATGGCCTCATTTATTTTTTTATTCATTTATTTGTTGTGTAGATATCATTAGCATTACTGCCAGTGGGCTAATTACATTTCTATTCATTTAATTGTGAGATAGAGTTTGAGTCACACAAGAATAAAACATTTTGCTCCAGGAACATGTCAATTGCAGTGGAAAAGTCTTTACTCATTAATTAAATAAAGGATGGAATTACTGTGTGATTCACCACTAATAGTTCTTGAGGTTGGATTTCTTCTCTCCCGTTAGGGTGTGCTGTGGATGCCGTGTCCCTTTGATCATGTGAGAAAGGTAAGCTTATCCCTCCCAGTGGGAGAATCCTGTACTGAAATTCCCACAGTTTCAGTCTTAATGAACTGCTCCATCAGGAGCCAGGCACTGGATCTTCTCAGACACGAAAGATAAAATTCCCAGAGCTTTACTGAAATGTTAGCGGAGGATGTACTCCACTCATCCGAACATGCATCCGCTTGGATTTCTAAAGGAAGCACTGCATGCTAAATTAGTAGGAATGTTCAAGCTATTAAAAAAAAAAAAGCCATGACCCCCAGGGGCCAGGCTGCTCTGTCCATTAAATATTCCAATACTTAAGTCTTGAAAGCAGTCTTTAGTAGATGTGTCTGTGTAATCACACATTGCTCATGACTTGCCTGTAATATACATTTCTGCAGGGATTTTTAAGAGCCAGGGCAATGTTTCTCCTGCCAAAAAAAATTATATCATCCAGGTAAATATTAGATGTTGATGTTAGACTTGGAATGCTATCCATACTAATCCCACTACTGCCCCCCTCCCCAAAAAATCATATATCAATCATGCCCAGTCCTGCTGAAATTTTGACCAATCCCACCTGTTTCTGATGGGATTATGACCGAGAAAGTTTGACTAATTATGATCGCTACTGCAGAAACTCTGACCAATCTCACCCACATCCATAGAAAGTTTTACCAATCCTGTCTGCTCCTGAAGAAATTCTTACCAATCCCTCCCACTCCCACAGAAAGTTTGACAATCCTGCCCACTTCCAAAGGAATTCTGGTAAATCCCACTCGCTACCACAGAAAGTTTGACCAATCCCACCCTCTACCACAGTGTTTGACCAATTCTGCCTGGCCAGCAGAAAGTTTGACCAATCCTGCCCCCTACTTCAGGAATTCTGTCCAATCCCACTCACTCTTGCAGGACTTCTGACCAATTCAACTTACTCTTGCAGGAATTCTTGCCAATCCCACCCCCTCTTGGAAGAATTCTGCCCAATACCACCCACTCTTGCAAGAATTCCAGTCAATTCCACCAGCCACCACAAAATGTTTGACCAATCTCACCTGCTTCCATAGAAATTTTTTACCAATCCTGCCCACTCCCAGAGGACGTCTGACCAATCCCTGCCGCTCCCACAGGAATTCTGTTCAATCCCACCCATCAGTGCAAAAGTTTGGCCAATCTCACCTTCTACTGAAGAAAGTTTGACCATTCCTGCTCAATCTCACAGAACGCTTGACTTGTTCTGAATGGTCACAACAGGTAAATACAAACACACAAACAAAAACCTTAGGCTAGCAGTCTCATCACAAAAACCTTAGGCTAGCAGTCTCATCACAAAAACCTTAGGCTAGCAGGCTGGATTTAAGTCATATTCCAGAGTATCTCATTAATATGTGAAGAAAATTAACCAGATGCTATGCAGCCAGTTCCCTGTGTTGTTCCCTTGTGTACTGTTCCGCACAGATGTGACAAGTACAGCATGGATTATCATTGGAATTATATGATATAAAAAGTGCACTGGAATGATGAATGAGCCGAGGTACCTCAGCTATAAAATCCCTAACCACCACAGTCGAGCTTCAGTGAGGAGGAAAGGTAATGTACACTCCATCTCTAAAACAGGAGGGGAAATAAGAAGGGCTGACCTTTTCTCCATATGCTCCATTAAGGACGTAAAACTGAGTCACACTCAAGTGAGTTTTTTCGAAAAACAACATGGTCTTAAATCAGCTCAGTGTCAAGAAGTGAACCAGCCCTTAAACTTGGTGAAAGCAAGAACAGAATATAATAGGAAATAAAAAAAATAAAGTGATTGTGTAATATGTGCGGAGTTAAAAATATACCAAAATTCAGAAGAAATAATGACAACCAATTATTTCCACCAAACGTTTCTGAATCTTTTGGCAATTTCAATTTTGGTGGTATATTTAAAGGTGCATTAGTCTAGATTAGTCAAGACTGGCACTCTCGTGGTTAAGTAGGTGAAGTACAACAACACTTTAATTATTATTTTTTTTACTTCTTGAACATGCTTCCCATTTACAGCCATGTACACAAAGCCATGTCCCCAGAATCTACAGAGGCCAGTGGAGTTCCGTTCAAGTAACCAAGGATTGTGTTGACATCACTTTCAAGCAACGAGGTAGCTTGTTTATTTATTAAGGGTGACTTATAGCTGTAGATGATAAAAGTACCTGACGTTTGTTGTACTGAAATAGGGAGAAGAGTTGTGTGCTTTCACTGTCCTCACTGTCTTTGTAATGAGGTCTCATGAGTTTTTCAGCTGATCATCACTTATGAGTGTTGGGGTCCCTGGAGGACTAGTAGTTAGGCCATGGAGGCTTTGCTGGGGCCCGGGCTCGATTCTCGGCCAGGTTGTACACGACAATACACTCCCAGTGCTGGTCCTAAGCCCAGATAAATTTGGGGAGGGATGCATCAGAAAGGGCATCTGGCATAAAACTGTGCCAAATCAAATATGCAGACAAGTGATCTGCTGTGGTGACCCCTAATGGGAGCTGCAGAAAGAAAAAAAGAACAACATCACCTCCGAGTATTGGCTAGTTAGCATAGGATTCATTTCTATGAAGGTGGATCCTCCAAAGCATTGTCTTACCTGCCTCTCTAAGTGGTGAAAATATATCTACACGATTTATGTAAAGTCAGTCATTTAAACAGTTTAACACATTATACAGATTGTGTTTACATACCTGTCCAATGTCGCTAATTTCACATCACCAATCGTGGAAAAGTGCTACAAATGCTTATTCTACTGTAGTTTTACAAAGCTTCTTGTCTTTGACCAGTCCCAAGGTATGGATTTTTGCTCACCGTTAAAATCTGAACAATACAGGACTGCCACGTTTTCCTTTCCAAATGACCGAAATGGGGGCGGATTGAAGTGGGCGTTGGTGGCATGTCTATAAAAAAGGCTGACAGGAGGCCTGTGTGAAATTGGACATGGACTCTGACCTTGATTTTCCAAATAGCTTTTCTCAGCTACACAATACGCTCATGCTGATGCCATTGCTTATATACATATTTGTCAAAATTTTGTACTAGTAAGAAATAAAAAAAACTATTGCAACTTTAAAGAGCAAAGCAAAGATATCCTGAAGAAAAAAAGATGTAGTGGTTTGAGTTCATAGTCCACATAGTTTCCAAACAGAACTCTTAATTACTGCATCAATAGTTCTGACTCCACCCCCCCCGCCATTGATCGGTCCAAATATCACGTCATCACTGTATAAAACAGCTGTATAAAAGGTTTCTTGTGGTTGGAAAAGCAGCCAGCAAAATGTCTGCACTATATTTTTTTCCAGCAAATGCAGTTCAAACGTATCTTGCGGCAAAATGAGGACCAGGCAGCACTGTGTTATGAATGTTATGAAGTTGACTCCTGACTGTACATAACAGAAGCCTAGCAGGAGATGAATTTATAAACTATTACATTTGACATCATAGTTTGTTGCATTTGCAGTGTATGAAATGGAAAATACCCACAAATTCTAATGGAGATTGTCACTCTATTGGATTTCCCCATTTCTCATTTTGCTATATTTGCTTATGCACAAACTGGAGATACACACAATTGGAGAAAAACTGTTAAACAATAAACACATGCTGGATTTCCTGCGGAGACGTGTTTACAGTCGAGAGAGTGTGTAGTGTGTGTGAGGGCAATATTGTTCCCGTGGTTGTGTGTGTAGTATGAGGCAATATTACCATATAGATGAGTTGTATGTGAGTGTCATTTTCATTTTGATGAAGAAAAACAGGGAGGAAAACATCAGGAGCCGATGTGCGCCTGTATGACTGAGGCAGGAGCAGGAGCATGAGCGTTAGACCAGTGTGAAAAGAACATCCTACTCAGTGAACAGAGAAAATGTCTTCTTGTATTGTTAAGTCGACTGTGAAGAGTTGAAAATAGGGGCGTAACCAAACACGAATACATTATTCAGAATAAACAGCTAATGTGTTGTAATACACATGCGAATTGTAGGAGCGCAATTTGTTTTTATTTTGGAAAAGTGTCCCCCCTGCATTGCATTGCAGTTCCCGCCCCGTTGCTCCAGTCTCTGCCCCCTGTTCCATCATTGGTCTGTTACCTGATTGTGTGCACCTGGTTCTTATTAGTTCTTGATTAGTTTGTCTATTTATACCCTCCTGTGTCTTTGTCTTGTAACGATGTGCATGAGCGTTAATTAATCATGAGCTTAATTAATCCAGGTGTTTTCTGCTTTATTCTCCACATTCCGTATTCATTTTTTCTAGTTACTTCCTGGTTTTGACTCCCGCCCAGTTAGGATTGTTAAATAAATTCCACGCTGAGTTTACGTACTTGCATTCATCGGATGTCACTGAAAGCTGGCCAGAAGATTTCGTAGGGCATCTGGCTGAGACTAGAGGTGTGTATCGGGACTGGTATACCACAGGATGAAACAAAACTTGTACCCGAGTTGGAGGTTTTTACTCTCATATGGGTGTCAGCGAGCAGTCAGATACGAAGCTTGCAGCACAAAGAAAGACCATGTTAATTAACTCATACATGCAGTGCACATGCTGTGTAATGCATTTACAGTGTTCACTCATTCATCCTTAGTTGCTGCCTGGTCAGGGTTCCACTGGTTTTAATTAGGATACTAGTTTATCTAGATTTTGTTTAGGTTATATTTCCTTTGTTGTGTATCTGGCATTTTTGGGACGCTTTGTTTGACATTGACAAATTTCATAACAATCCCTTTATAAGGCTGCAATAGACTGATCAGGATGATAGTTATAATCTTTAATGACAAATCATGTACACCAGTGACATTTCTAATGAAGCCATAGCTGATCAGTAACCCTGATTTTGTTTTTATTAAGTAAGTGTAATAGGATCTGTCCTAAAATAATAAAACCTGCAGTAACACTTGCTGAAGGTCAGACTTACAATGAACTAAGGATATGTTCATATCTTGTTATAACACATTCATAAATGCATTATACAGTGTTCTAATTATTCATGAAAATGCATTACACATTATAGCCATCTTTATTACGAGTTAAGAAAAGTCAGCATAGTGATCTTGTATCACTGTTACAAAAAGAAACCCAGTCCCATATTTCTGATGTTTTTGCCCTTTAATAAATTAATTGGGATGAATAAAGAATAAACAAATAATGCGTGATTCTTTTAAATTATATATATTTACTGTGCTACATGAAATCTTTCATGTCTCTTTTCATATATTTTTAAGAAGAAAATATGTTAAGATAAGGTGTCAGTTAAAATTTGAATGAAATCTTTGTCTTGAATTCAATGAAATCAATTGATTTGACACGTAGCAACTTTTAATAACTAAATTTGTTGCATGTTAGATCACTTTTATATTTGTTTGTTTAATTTCAAGCCTTGCTTATTTAGTTCCATAAAATATTTAGATTTATTGCAGATATTTACTTCAATTATACATAAATTTGAATTGTTGAATTTGAACTTACTGAATATGGATTTTAAATAAAATATGGAAATATAACACATTTATTATGTTGCTAAATATTTATAGAATTCACACTCCATAATGACACCTCTGAGTTTTTTTTTTTTTCCTCCAGCGTTTTCCAGGTTTAAATCCGATCACAGATATGGATACGGACCGTGCCATTGTGTTACGCTCCTACTTTTAACTCCGTGACATGATTTGACACGGAGTAATTTCCGTCTGTCACTAGCTGAATGGCTAATTACATGTTATACACACCCAAGCGCCGAATACAAAAGCTCTCTCTCGTTTCTTTTTCTCCACATGGCAGAGATTATAACCTTCCACACGACAATTAGCGTCTTTATTCGTTCCCTCCATTTTTCCACCAAGAACCCACACATTACTTGCAATTGTTCTGATAACCAAGAAGTTCTCTCAGCTAGCTCTTTCATTGCCTGTTTAGTACAGACATGAGACCAGTTTCTCCATCTTAAATGTTAGAGAATGCATCCAAAATACTTTATCTGCCACCCCGCTGCGAGCTGTGATGCTATTTCGTGAATCAGAGTTAATTAACAGCTCATATAACATTGTTAAAATTTAATAAAGTCATGCTAATAATACACACAAACACACACACACACACACACATTATCATGACGACAGACATGACAGTTACACATCTGCGTCATTAGAGTGACATAACCATGTCTTAAAACACTAGGAGGAAGGAATTTAACTGTTAGCACAACTAAGCCATTTTTATAGACATTACGCATTACAATATTACAAGGCCATAGACAACAATGGTAATAACATGTTTATTACATGTTCATAAACACGTCGTGAATCTGTTTACATCCAGTGATGCAGCAGTGTCATAATATCATTAACATTTAAACGTATGACGCCACAACAGCTTACGTCACGCACAAGTCTTTTGATACCTTCACTCTGGTTAGCATGTTTATAGCAGTTATAAAGCCGTCATAAGATCATTTCACACCACATCCAAATCAAAACACTCGTTTACGATTGGCTGTTTAAGTGGGTGTGGTATTTTCTCATATCAGGACACTTCATAGATTCGGTCCATATTTTACTCCCAGTTTGCTCATAATCAATGCTATGTAACCATGACAACGAGCATTAATAACAGTTTTGTTATCACGTCACTAAAATAAATAACAAGACATGAATTTGAATTAAGTAATGAGTTTTCAGCAATAGTGCATGGATATGGTTTTTTTTAAAAAAAAAAAAAAATGAATTGTGTAAGATAATACAGGCCAAGATGTAACCATAGCAACAACTATCGTATAATGATCCCAAATGAGATCGATTGAACAAAGTTAGCTAAATAAAATTATATGATGTTGCTATTTTAATAAGTATGAAAAGCTGTAGTGTAAGCAGAATAATGCCACTAAGCATCTTAATACCTTATTATTACATTTCTTTCCTGGAATTAATTATATTTTCAATTTTTTATCTTATTAGAAAAAAATAAACAACAACAACAACAACCACCCCAAGAGGTTTCGTTGCCGCAACCACAGTTGTTAATTTACTTCTCATTTCCATAAATTTATTATTATAATCAGACAGATATACAGTTATTCTTTACATGAACTCTGTGTCATTAGAGTGACATAACCACGTTATAACCACGTCATGAATAACACTGTGGTATGTTTACATCCAGCGACACAACGGAGTCATAATAATGTTAACATATAAACGATGATGATGCCATGACAACATACATCACACACAAATCTTTTGCTCGCGTTAACCTATTTAGCATTTTTACAGCAGTTATAAAGCCGTCATAAGATGTTTCACACCAAGGCCAAATGCAAGTGCTCGTTTCTGATTGGCCGGCAGGTGCGTGCTATCAGTGCTATCAATAAATGGCACCATTATCATCATGAGACAGATTATATAAAGCTGTCAATCTTTTCTGATCGATCGGCTGGCAAGCGTCTTATTTCGTTACGGATTCAGTTCCAATTTTACTCGCAGGTTGACCTCACTCATGATACTTTGTAACCATGACAACAGGCATCAACAGTTTCACGATCGACATGAAGGACGTGGATTTACATATTAATAATGATTTTTCGGTTATAATATGTGGAACTTGAGTAAAAGTAGCATATAAAGTTAGGTATGATGTCATGACAGCTTGTGTCACCTTATGTACGTTTTACATAGCTATACCGTAGCTAGCATGTTTATAGCCGTTATGAATCCGTCATGAGGTATTTTACCTGCAAATTGTTTGACAACTTCACTCTAGTTGGTGTGTTCAAAGTAGATACAAAGCTGACGTGAGATATTCTACAGCACGGCCACATGACCATGCTCGTTTCTGATTGGCTGTCAGCTGCGTGCTATTTTCTCGGTGTAGCTGTAAATGAGACTTCATACAGCAGGGTTATCCGAGTTCTTTGTGGGAAAAGACTGAAGTGTTTTAATCCAGCAGGATCTGGATTTAAAACAATGCAGTCAGAATGTACTCTGGTGTACAGAACATGGGTTTTGTGTGGTACAGACTTCACACTGATTAGTTATTTTTGTCCTTTTCCTTTGGAGCATGATGACTCATTCATCCGCATGAGGCTCTTGTTAAAGCACCAAGACTCTCACCTCAGCTGCTCAGCAATTATCCACTGTAGACGCTGCTGGAAATGTGGAAATCTTGTTTGGAGGTCAGACAGCCCACCTCACAATTTTACACTATTAAAAAATAAGTCCATGGAGTAACAATAACACACTTTTATTTACAACTTTGTTGCCAATCGGTAGTGGAGACGGATGCAAGTGCAGACAACGTATAGAGGAAAGTAGAAACAAAACAATGAAAACAAGAGCCATCAACATGAACTACGGGGGAACTACAAGGCAAGAGACATACAGACTATAACGCACACGCGCACGCAACAAACGATGACAACAAAAGCTTGACCAATAGACACTGAAAAGCTGGAACTGAAACTGTGGTGCAAAAAAAAGGCATAACGAAACACAGGTGAGAGTGATTCGTCAGACATGTGACTTGGTCATGTGATGTGCTGGGGCTGATGGGTAGTGTAGTCCTGCACCATTCTAGCTACAAACACTAGAAAATTAAACATACATGTTGACCGTAGCCACATAAAAGACGTTTTAAAATGCACGAGTCTTCGCTTGCCAAATACGACCTCAGACCCTCATCGTTGTCCATTACAGCTTTGCACAAGTGAAACGTTTACAAAAAGCGTTTTATCTTATTACAACAAAAGAATGAGAACATTTTAGCAAGCAAAATGGGTGTAATGGGTTTAAAAGAAGCATAGCAACGTCACTGGAAGACATTTTAAAATGCACTGGAAAAGAGTCTCCATTTGCAAAAGATGATTTCAGACCTCACGCTCTGGATATGAATACATTTATTAATTAATTAGATAAATAAATAATAAGCCTTCAGAAAGATTCAACACGCGGCCCTCGGGTTTAGTAGCTAACGAGTAACATGGCACGATAAATCCAGTCATTCTGTAAAGTTATATTTTAAGGCTGAAACTACTCGCTTCTCGTAACATTTATGGGTTCTATAAGTTTAGTATATTTACAGCTCAGCTCAAATGAGTTAATCCTAATAAGAAAAATAGCTAAATAAAGGAATGCATGAGAGAGCTACATCTTGGAGCTCTCACACGTCTAATGTGGGTATGGAAATGCAGAAAGTACTTTTCTGCAATGATGACAGTATATGGCAAAAAGAGCTCCTTATAAAAAAAAAAAAAAAAAAAATGAATGATAAAATTTTAACAATAAAAAACTTTGAGTGAAAAATCACATTTGGTTAATGATAAAATTCGAGCTTGGTTGTATTCAGATGTTCTGGGAAATACTTTACGTTCTTTTACCCCGGGGCAACGGTTTTTCTGACTGGCAGCTAACGACTGCGCTCTCGGTCTCCTGGGCTCGTGACCCGACAACCTCATTAGCGATAATTGGTCAGTTTTCCTAATGCGGAGTGAAACTGAATATCCACACAATATAAGTCATGTCGCTTAAAGCTTTCCCTCATATTCTGTGCTTCCTGCAGTGCAGCTGGTGTTGCTTTAATCGTATTTCTATTTATTCCTAAAATCCTGACAAACATTTCACCGGTTTTGCATGTAAGGCATAATGCGATTAAATTAAAAAGAGCGTTATACTTTTCTTTGCACTGTTTTGATTCAGCTAATGCTGAGGTGTTTCTGTATACATCCTTCCTCTTGCTCACTCTATTTATATTCAAACCATAAGGGTTCTGATTTATTAAAAACAGTCAAGTCAAGTCTAAGAAGCTCTGTGGAGCATCAATTCTTTCTTAGGTGCAAGAAAAGAAATACTTCTTTTTTTTTTTTTTTTTTTAAATATCGTCTCTGAATATTTTTACCTCAAAGTGCAATATTTTTACCTCAGAGTGCAAATTGAAAGAGTGCTGACAGATTCATTTAGCACCTGCAGAGTGAATTAATATGACTGAAGGGCAGGTATTACATTTGTGGAAGCTTCGTTTCTAGCAGTAGAAGACAAATTTATGTAATTTAACAAGTCTTAATTATCAGGATTATGTGCCATAGAAGCTCAGAATAATGAGTTCGCAAAATTGTGACTTAATATTATCAAAGTTTTATATTCACGATACGTTAATTAGCATTTAAAAAGCCCACGATGATGATTTCATTCACGTTTAGGTTACGAACACGCACTCCTGTCTTCACTCTTATGCCACCTGCGTATTGTAGTTCCAACAGATTCTCAATGCTTCTAACGGTGTTTAAATCAGTGCTATGCTTGAAAATTACACTGACGTGTGGCAGGGTTTGTTTTACACGTTCAGGAGCTTCTTTCGAGATCGGAATTTACCACAGCTGTCAAACACGTCCCGCTGCACATGACCTTATTTACATCCTTTTATTTTCTGTAAAAATCACACACAAATCCCTGATCTACTGAACATGCTCTTCATAAGATTGAGCACATGAATTACTATGGCTTTTTATTTATTTGGGAGTTTACTAAAAATCAGGCCTAAGATGTAAAAAAAAAAAAACCATTTAAAAAAAAAAAGACTTTTGAAGTTGTTTAATAGCAAGGGTCTTTTGTATCTCTCTCTCTCTCTCTCTCTCTCTCTCTCTCTCTGCGCATGCGCGGGTGCGAAGGAGCGAGTGGAGCGTCGTGAGCGGTTTCGCGA
>CM075021.1:17208060-17237782 GCA_037576675.1 Pangasius sanitwongsei
TATTCTTCTATCACACAGAACTCCCGACACCTTTCTCCACCCATTCCAACCTGCCTGCACTCGCTTCTTTACCTCTTATTGGTAGAAGTGAAGTAACTCCTAATGTGAAACTGTAAAATGTGCAAACTGGGAAATACAAGAAATATACCGTACGTATAATATACACTCTCTGGACACTTTATTAGGAACACCTGTACGCCTGCTCATTCATGCAGTTATCCAATCAGCCAATCATGTGGCAGCAGAACAATGCATAAAAGCATGTAGATACGGGTCAAGCGCTTCAGTTCACATCAAACATCAGAATGGGGAAATGTGAGATCTTTGTGATCTCTTTGGCAGTGCCAGATGGGCTGGTTTGAGTATTTCAGAAATCTCCTGTGATTTTCACACACAACAGTCTTTAGATTTTATGCAGAATAGTGCAAAAAAATAAAAATATCTAGTGGGCAGCGGCTCTGCAGGTGGAAATGCCTTGTTTGATGAGAGAATGCAGAGGAGAATGACCAGATGTCACAGGGAGGATAAGAAAACTCAAATAACCACTCTGTACAACCGTGGTGAGCAGAAAAGCATCTCAGAATGCACAAAACATCAAATCTTGAGTAAGACAGGCTACAAGAGCAGAAGGCCACGTCAGCTTCCAGGAATCTGTGGCTACAGTGGACACAAACTCACTGAAACTGAGCAGTTGAAGATTGGAAAAACGTCACCTGGTGTTTTATCTTGAACTTTGTGTCTAGTTACCACAAGGAAGAAGTCCAAATAAGGAACGTCTGAGATGTGAGGTGCTGATGATGCAAATACAAAATGTAAAGCAATTAAAAGCATGAGAAATAAATCAGACAGGTTGTAAAGTGGTGCATAAACACACAAGTTTTTGTTCTGGGTCCCTAAAAGCTTGCTACATCGGCCTGTCAGTGTGTAAAAGTGACAGAAGAGGCGTGAAACTAGCATTTCAAAATGCATTTGTGTGGTCACATGTTCACTGCTGCTGCTCACGCTGCACTCTTTCCATCCCTCTGTCTCTCGCCATTTACTTTCAAGTCCTTTATCAAAACTTTCCACATTTATTTGCTCCATTACAGCAGCTGATAAGACTGTGAAAATGTGCTGAGGGTGATTTCAATATTTATCTCCGAGTGTTTATCCGTTCACGTCATGCCGCCTGCTTTTAACTCGCTCAGATGCTTTAAAATTCATCCATCATAAAAACAATTCAGCGTCGTCGTATTTATATTCCATATTCTTTTAAAAAAAAAAGGCGGAATCCTTTTTGTCCTTGATGTACAGATATGAGATATGGACAAGTTCACCTCCTGAATAAACAACATTTCTGTCCTGATGCACTTTTTCATTTTTGCTTTTGAATTGTTGTTACGGTGAGAAAAAAAAAAAAACAAAAAAAAAAAAACACCTGACGCGACAGCAGCCGCGTTTATGTTTAAGGTGCGTTTAAGTGATCGGGTTGTGTTTACCGTACGGCTGTTTATCAGAGCGGTGGTGGCCCAGTAGTCGGAGTATAAGTAAGTAAATAAAAATAAAACACTGTCATGCTGTTATAGGAAACTAATCAGGGACAGGGTGCTGTGATGAAGCGGAGATACTGTTACCATCTCCAACGGCACGTCCCAAAGTGTTTTACTCATCCTATACGGCAACAATTATTATTTTTTAATAGAAAAAGGACACATTGTCCTTTTTATCCATTTATGGTTACATTAAATGCTGTGGAATGTCCAGGAACCAGGTTCTCACTTACATTATAGCAGCTATAAATGTCCATTCCCTCACCAGTCTCTGTCCTTCTTCCTCTCATTTGCAATTAATAAGACAAAAAGCAAACTGTTACAAAGTGCTGACACTGGAGACTCCTTCCATAAATCCTAAACAAAGCATAATTTAATATTAAATATTAATTTTCCCCAGATGTTTATTAAGTGTATTTCTGCTTGCGTTGCCAGATCATAGGTCACAAATTGGAAAAATCCTTCAACCCATTGGTTTGAAGTTTAATTGATTTATTTAATTTTATTTAGTTCAGAGATTCAGCCTTTTTTTTTTTTTTTTTTTTTTTTTAAAGTTTATTTTGTACTCAAAGGCTTTAAAGGATTTAACCTGTGGATTGAAAACAATCCCCAATCTGGCAACCCTGTTTTCTACAGAAGCACCTCTTGTGCAGGCACGTGTGCTTTCCACCAAACCAAAGTTTTTAGCTTGACATTAAGAATGACAGATTTGCCTGTGGTGATAGCGCAGAACTGCACAATCTGAAGAAGGTGGACATGAAGGATGGAGTGTTTTTTTGAAATTTTACTGACCACAGAGACCACAGTCCCGCCTTCTTGTTTCCTGTTGGCTCACAAGAACAAGGCGATTTCAAAGATCAAAAGTTCACCTGGATAAAGTTGGCGTGATGTGAATGTAACCGCTGCCAGAAGAACGTGCGTCTTTCACGTCCCGTGTCCTTTCCCCTTCAGTGAATCAGCTTTTCCACAGAGCGAATTTTAGTTGTGTTTGGTCTGAGCTTTAGCTTTAGCTAAAAAAAGCAGAAGAATATTTTTGTGCTCCAGCTAAAGCGTAAATGTTGGCACCTCTGCTTACATCAGCGCTGTAAAAATACCCATGAGTCATTCCAGAGTGACTGGACGAAGCAGTCTTCAGTTTTTTTTAGCTTGTCCTAACTATATGACTTACTTACAAGGCATTGCATGGTTTGGCTCCCCAGTATCTGACCGAGCTTTTAACCCATTACACCCCAAAACGTGATCTCCGCTCCTCCAGCTCTGGTCCTTTCACTGTCCCTCAGACTCGTTTGTGTACTGTGGGTGATCGGGCCTCCTCTTCTTACGCTCCAAAACTGTGGAACTCACTGCCATCTGATCTTAGAGAAACCCAGACTCTTAGTACATTTAAATCTTCTCTTAAAACAGGATTGCTTTTATTTGATTACTTTATTTTGTTATTAAATTATTGTTATTACTATTATTGTTATATACTCTTATGTAAAGCACCTTGAGAGGCCTTTTTAAAGGTGCTATATAAAATAAAGTTTATTATTATTATTATTATTATTATTATTATCATCATCAGACACTCTCAGTCTGAGTGCGCGTGTGGATGAAAGCCCGGATTCAGGACCTCAGCCTGGATAATCCTGTGAACTAATAGCGGGTCATGAGCGCAGGATGATGAGCAGCGTGCATGTAATTACCAGAACACGGTCAATAAGCCAATAAAGCAGTCCGTGCTGAAATCCTCCCTTTATCCCATTACACAGGAAAGAGATTTCACACACTGACGATGTGCGCGAGGAGTTCAGACTCGGCCTCACAGCCCTGCATTTCTCTAACTTACAGCAATCACTGCGGGGAAAGAGAAATAATCATGATTTCACACGTTTTTCACTTACAGCAAATTTAACAGAACGTTTAAGACCACTTATCGTCATGGAAACGGCACGGCAAAATCATTAGACACTTTGGCGCAAACATGTAGGCTATAAATAGATAGATAGATAGATAGATAGATAGATAGATAGATAGATGCATTCCCTGAGCCAAATTTATTATTTATATTTTTCTGCTTTGCGCAAGACACTATAAACAAAACAAACAAAAACGAAAATGGGTTACAAATTTCAACTTTTATTTTCTGCTTTGTGCAACATACATGTAAATAAATAAAAACATCAGCATAACCATTTAGCTGTCAAAAAATCCAACATTTGGAGCTAATTTTCTAACAATTAGCATGTTATACCATTTTCCACCATGAAGGGCAACAGATATTTTTTTCCCCCTAACGTTTTGTAGAACTGGAGCAAGAAGTGGAGTTAAATGCTAACAGATAGCATGTTATACCAGATTTGACCACAAGGGGCAGATGATTTCTGAAAAAAGAAGCTTAAGGGATGATAGCTTGTAGTGATCACATGTTTCAGCGATGAAATGGCAAAAAGCACAATTGTTGACAAACTGCAGTGGTATAAGAGCAATAAAACACTCCAGGATATGCTTTGTGATGGTAACTTTAATGACGTTATAGCTTTAATGAGGTTATGTGTAATTTATTTTTATGTTGATACATTATTCTTGCCCAGGGACTGCAGATGAAATTTAGCTCTGAAGCTAATTCTAGGCCAGTCATTGTCCCTGTTAAATAAACTAGTGAGGGAATAAATATAATCACTCACTGATTATTTTCCTATAAAGGCATGGCATGGAGTGTTTTGTTTCCCGATCAAGTTAAAATTGCTGACAAAGAAGCAACTTTTGTTTGTAATAATGCGTTGCAATTTTTATTCCTCCTGAGACCTGACCTTAAAAAAAAAAAAAAAAAAAAAAAAAAAAGTGCAAAATGGCATCTGTCCCTGTCCTCTCCAGAGCCGTCCTCTGGCTAGATTTAAAGCTTTATCTGTGTCTGTTTCCTCTCCAGAAGCATGCACGTCAGATAAAGCCCATGTTCATAATCTCATGTTTTGGACATATTGCGTTGCCATGGTAGGCGTATCGATTGAAGCGAAGCCCCTGCTGCTGAAAGCTGAGAGGTGTCTCTTACGTCAATAACGCAGAGGACTTGAAATAACAGACAGGACAGGCTTTATCAGCGCCATGCTGTCTGGGGAACGACTGCAGCCGGGAGAAAAGCCAAATGAGCTGCTGTGCACGTTGTTCTAAAATGTTTTATAGAATTTTGTATAGAAAAAAAAGGACAAACTGTTCTTGTGTCATTATGAAGCCTTTATATTGTCATTGTGAATGCTACACGGATTAATGGATATTAGTACTGAGCTTTATAATCATATATATGAATTACGTGAGTGTGAATTCTGTATCAGCGAGGTGTTCAGGATGCAGCAGGGAACACGGTGAACGTTGCTCCGAGTCGCTTTGGAATCAATAACCATGACAAATGATGTCTACATGCCACCCGTCGAGCAGAAATGGATAAATCCATACAGGAACGCAGCGACGCTCCGAGCCCATTCAGCGCCACGATCGCTGTCCATTACCCTCCGCTCGATCATGACCAGATCGATAGCCGGAATTTAACATCCACATGGAGGACAGAACAGAGTTACTGTAAACTCGCTGACCCTGAGTGTGACACGTGTGAGCGTGGGATAGCACCATGACAACAGATTCCTGAGTCAGAATGTCAAACAGTTTTCTCAATCACAGAATGCAAATGATTTTAGTTACTGCTATCGGACAACACTGATATCATCGATGCTTTAACTGATTTCAGATCCTTTCCACCACTATTAAATTATTTATTCAATTTGAATTTTATATGTATACATAAAATATAGACATAAAATAAATGCATTAATTTATTTTATGTATATCTATCTCTCTATCTATCCATCACACACACACCAATCAGCCATGACATTAAAACCTCCTGCTTAATATTATTTAGCTCCCCCTTGTGCTGGCAAAACAGCTCTGACCAGTCGAGGCCTGGACTCCACAAGACCTCTGAAGGTGTGCTGTGGCATCAAGACGTTAGCAGCCGAACCTTTAAGTCCTGTAAGTTGTGAGGTGGGGTCTCCATGGACTTGTTTGTCCAGCGCATCCCACAGATCTGATTGAGAGCTGGGGAATTTGGAGGCCAAGTGAACAGCTTGAACTCTTTGTCATGTTCCTCAAACCATTCCTGAACAATTTTTGTAGTGTGGCAGGGCGCATTGTCCTGCTGAAAGAGGCCACTGCCATTAGGGAATACCGTTGCCATGAAGAGGTGTACTTGGTCTGCAACAATGTTTAGGTAGGTGGTATGTGTCAAAGTAACATCCACATGAATGCCAGGACCCGAGGTTTCCCAGCAGAACATTGCCCAGCGCATCACACCTAGTCGTGGTCTAATGGTTAGAGAGTCGGACTTGCAACCCGAAGGTGAACCTGAAGGTCGTGGGTTCGAGTCTCAGGTCCGGCAGGGATTGTAGGTGTGTTGAGTGAATGACCAGTGCTCTCTTCCTCCCTCAATACCACGACTGAGGTGAGTCCCTTGAGCAAGGCACCGATCCCCCAACTGCTCCCCGGGCGCCGCAGCAAAAAAGGCTGCTCACTGCTCCGGCACTTGGATGGATAAAATGCAGAGCGGGTCACACTTGGCCACACTTCACTTCACACTGCCTCCGCCAGCTTGCCTTCTTCCCAGAGTGCATCCTGGTGCCATCTCTTCCCCAGGTAAGCGACATACATGCACCCGGCCGTCCACATGATATAAAAGAAAACATGATTCATCAGACCAGGCCACCTTCTTCCATTGCTCCATGGTCCAGTTCTGATGCTCACCTGTCCATTGTAGGTGTTTTCAGTGGTGGACAGGGGTCAGCATGGGCACTCTGACCGGTCTGCAGCTACGCAGCCCCATACGCAGCAAGCTGCGCTGCACTGTGTGTTCGGACACCTTTCTATCAGATCCAGCATTAACTTTTTCAGCAATTTGTGTTACAGTAGCTCTTCTGTGGGATCGGATCAGACGGGCTAGCCTTAGCCTTAGCTCCCCACACACATCGCTGAGCCTTGAGCGCCCATGGACCTGTCGCCGGTTCACCGGTTGTCCTTCCTTGGATCACTTTTGGTAGGTACTAACCACTGCATACCAGGAACACCCCACAAGACCTGGCGTTTTGAAGATGTTCTGACCCAGTCATCTAGCCATCACAACTTGGTCCTTGTCGAAGTCACTCTTTAGGCTTGCCCATTTTTCCTGCTTCCAACACATCAACTTTGAGAACTGACTGTTTACTTGGTGTCTAATATCCCACCCCTTGACATGTGCCAGTGTAAGGAGATAATCGATGTTATTCACTACACCTGATCAGTATATATAATCATTTTATTTAAATTCAAAAGTGTGTTGTCTATACTGTATATTTGCATACATGTGTGTCCACACAAATGCTTGAATAGATTTAATAATAATTAAATAAAGGTAAATAGACTATGGTATGGAATGCTGTGCCCTTTTTTAATTCCAGTTAAAAAAAAAAAAAAAAATACAGCTCAAAAAGACCTCATGGGTTTAGATCCATTCAAACTCAAAACGTCAAACCTCTGTCATTTCTCTGTGGAAGGCTGAGGCGGATGGAACAGGCGTAAGCGCCCACTTGCGTGCCGTTCCCGCTGAGCAGAAATGACAGAAATGGCGTGAAGGAAGTGCGCTAATTTTTTCAGCTACATTAGAAGCCCATTTCATTCATCTCACTGTGTGGGCCGTGTTTGTGTCACCTCTTCATTTATTTTCATTAAAGCTCAGTGAAGGAGAAGATGTGTGCTCCCCCGGTGAATGCAAATGCCTCGGTATGAGCGAGAGATTAGAGCTGCTTCAGCACAGCTAATGAGAATTATGCGTAAATAAAAGTATTATTACAGCAAAGACGTGTAGAAAGATGATCATTTAATGACATAATAACTCTAATGTAATTTATGTGACATTTTAAGGGAACATTTTAGGGGAGGAGGAGGAGGACTGAACATATGAGCTTGTGAAAATATTAGCATTGTGTCAGACTGAAAGATTTAGGACTTATGCACATTGTTAGCAGAGACACAACTGAGCTGTCAGGATTACAGACCTTAGATATGCATAACAGTTGTGTAACCTTGGTGTGTTGTCGATATATCTGACTGCACGTACATTTTGTTTTGTTTTGCATTTGTACTTGGTTGCTGTTTTCATGGTCAGAAATGACAAGGTGTGAGTTGATATGGGTGGAGCAGTGTTATGTAAAGGTTATATATGTAAAGGTTACATAAAAATGAATCGAGTGCTAGATATAAACGCTGCAAAAAAAAAATCTCATGCAAATTGCACCTGGTGTCATTATAAAAGATGCTGAGATTGGTTGGGAAGATCTCACACATCACGCAGTAATCAATCATGGCCAAGGTGAAGGAGCTTCCTAAAAGTTCTCAGGGTAACATTATTGAAAATGGAAAAAAATAGCAACAGACCATTGCAAAAGACCTTAAACATCCCCGTTAGTACATTTTAGTTCAATAATATGCGGTGGAAAGTTCATGAAATCACAGCTAATCATCTCCGACTAATGATAACAAAAGTAAGAGAGAAGCCAGCAGTCACTCAAAGAGAGTTGCAGGACGACCTGAAACAGTTGCGCAGAGAACAATTAGCAGTGAACTGCACCACAATCATCTCCGTTCCTACACCTCACGCTAAACTCCTCTGCTAAAAAAGAAGCACAGAGGTACACGTCTACGAGCGCTGACAAATCAGACCGCTTGGAGCGATATACTCTGGTCAGACGAAACAAAAATAAAACTCTTTTACGATAATTCAGGTGGTTATGTTTGGAGAAAGAAAGGTTGTGCGTATGATCCCAAGAACACCACCATACGCACAGTGAAGCACGGTGGTGGGAGCATCATGATATGGCGCTGCTTCTCTGCAAACGGTACTGAGACATTACTCGTCACCGAAGGAAACATGAATAGAGCGAAATACCAGGACATTTTAGAATAGAATTTAATCTCATCTGCCAAAAGGAGTGGACCAACGTTGAGCCACAATGCCGCAAAAAGCGGATTATGTCTTAGCGTTGACGTGTCGAAGCTGTAACTGCCAGCAACGGCTTTGCAACAAAGCACTAATGTTGAATAAATAATGATTTATAATCCAGTCAGAGTATTGACTCTACTCATACAGCCTTAATGACAGAATTAAGTAACATCAATCTTAATGAAATAAATGAATTAGCAGTACTTTTAATATGTTTTTCTTTTAGAACACTTAATATTTAATGCGGAAATTCGACTTGTTTTCCCTCAGGACCAGCGGCGTGTTAATGAGCAGATGGTGAACAGTCCATAACTGTAACACGAGCAAAAAAACAACGACAAACAAACCCAACTGCAACTTTTTCTTTTCGAAGGCCATCCATCTTAAACTTGTACTGAACATGGAATGATTGTATATTTAACAGCTCGCAGTGTTTTCGCCCCCACATGGCACATCGGGTTGATGGACGCTTCACACGTTTATGTGCGAAAGGTTTTCAAGTCACTTTTACAGAAATACTGTCTAATCATCACTGTCATTTTTCATCTAAAAACAGGAAAAAAAATTCACTCTAATTACTCTAGGAAAAAAAAAAAAAAAAAAAAAAAAAAAGGTTATTTGTATCTGGGCACATTTGAATTCTGGATTCTGATTGGTCAGAAAGTGTTGATTAATGAATTATTTATAAAATCAAATCTGACAGTAGAGCAGCTACAAATGATCGTTTCCATCGCAACAGGGACTTGTACAGCCGACACGGATATTGATATGGTAAAGCTTTCTGTAAGGAGATGTTTAGGTTACATTTATGGAAGAAGTCTCCGGTTTTACAGCTTTTAACATTTAATGTAACTATAACCAGATAAAAAGCATCGGGAGTTGTCTGAAATTAAATAACAGTTGTAATCGCTGTGGTATAAGAAGAATAAAACACTTCAGGATGTGCTGATATGGGAAAATAATTGACGTTGGTATCGTAACAGTAACCCTGCTTCATCACACTACCCCAGCATTGATTATTTTCCTAGAACAGCATGACACAGTGTTTCATTCCTCACAAAACACACACTTGGATGTGTGTCTCAGCATAAAAGATATAACCATTGAACAAAAACAGACAACGGTAATTTAATTATACCGCTAATTAAAAGATAGACATAAATGGGCAAATATATGAATGTAAAGTGTGTCTGTGTGTGTGTGTGTGTGTGTGTGTGTGTGTTGGTGGGTCAGATGCTGACAAATAAATTGGGTTGGGACTATTCATCACTGTTTGCCAGCTGAAAACAACAAGCAATTACTTGCCTTTGCTGTAAAAATAATTTGGTCCTGAGCCATTCACGGTGATGAAAAAAAAAAAAGATTTTCCGAATCAATTAATTTAGAAAAGAGATGGCAGAGACGGAATTGGACACAATGCAGCTCCTGGATGCAATCTACTGATGATTAGTGCTAAAAGAAGCCATTTGTGGTTTGTTCCGCAGGGAGCTGAGGAGCTACATCAAGCCAGTGCAATTTAAATCGTATATTAATGCTTAAAAATAGAGCGGAGTGAGAGAGAGAGAGAGAGAGAGAGAGAGAGAGAGAGAGAGAGAGACGTCTGTACATCCATCACTGTCTACACTGAACTCATCATCATCATCATCATCATCATCATCAGCAGCGGTATCATCAATGTCACAGCCAATGTCACTTTTTATACATTTATACCACAGCACCGCTGAATTCTGGATTCTGATTAAATCCTTACGTATTAGTTAAATAATTCAAAATACAGCTCCAACTTATTTATTGATGTGTTCAGATGTGTTTTTTTCCCCCCCTACATGGTTCATTTATGTTCACAAGATTTTCACAAATGATTCATTTATTTCCTTCTTTTACTCTTTCGACTTATTGATTTATCTTCACGTTAAAACCAAATGAAAAATGAGCATTTTCACACGAGGTCACATGTTTACTTCAGTTCCCATGTGCACTTTCAGGACTCAACATTTAAAATACATGAAATACGCTTTTACTCATGCATACACACGCGCGCGCACACGCACACACACACACGCGCACACACACACATAATATAATCACATATTACTTACCACATCACATGGGGAAAACATGATCGCCTGTTGCTTTGTCGTTCCTGGAGACTGACCCTCGTGCTAAAGGACAGCACGGAGAAGCAGCTTTCCAGAGAAAAAGGCCCGCATGGCTGTGCATGTGGACGTCTCACGTTTCCCTCTCCACCGTCGCAAGATATTGGTATTTTCGGAGACTGAAGATGCTGAGATGAGGGAAAAAAGAGCATCATCTTGTGTTTTCTGCACAAATTGACAATGCTGGATTGGTTTTTGTACAACCCACTGCCTCTCGAGCACGACTGATTACAGACAGGGAACAATATTAATCAGATGCCATCTTGTGCAAAAGACAAAAAAGGTTTGGGCGAATAGAACGTCCTTGAACAAATTGAAAATTACAAAGCAGTTCAGTTTAAAGGGCATGTGCTGCTCTGGAAATCAATAAGAACCAAAAAAAAACCCTGTAATTCATGATGTGAATCCATTCAAATGCTTTAAAACAGCAGTCTGTCTTTTGGCCTTGGTGATGCTAAGAACTTTAGAAGGCAGAAATAATTAGTTTGAGATGTTTGAGGGTTTGCTCGCATAACCAACAACGCACTGAAGTGTGTATCGTACCGTTCTGATGAAGACGGACTGAGCCGTGATGAAGGGAAATTCAATTCAGTTCCTTTCTTTGCGGTTTGTTTCTTCGGAATCCAAGAAACAATTCTCTTCTTTACTAATCAATTACTTGCAGTACTGTTCCATGCAGTTCTTTGCATTTCTTTTTTTCCCCCCCTTTTCTTTATTATTCCTTTTCTTGGGAATTCAATCATTTTCTTTGCTAATCAATCATTTGCAATACCCTTCTTTACAATTCTTTTCTTTACGCGATTAAATCATTTTCTTTTCAATTTCCTTCTTGTAATTTTTTTCTACGTCATTATTTCCTTTGCAGTTCTATACCTTTCTTTGCAATTCTTTTCTTTCCCATGCTTTCCTTTGCAACTCTCTTCTTTCTTTCTTTCTTTCTTTGCAATTCCTTTCCTTTTCTCTTCTCCTGCTTGGATTTTTTTTGTCACAAGTGTTTGTGCCTCTGACTAAACCAGCACAAAGCCTTAACACAGAGGGTTTAAATAGACAGATTGATTGATGAGAAAACAAGAAACAGGTGTGACTAATTATCTAGCAAGTCAACGGAGAACAAGAACAGGACGCACTCACCATATAAGGGATGTGGAAGGCCAAAAGAGACAATAGGTGCATCCCAGATCGCACACGTATGCACTATTCTACGCCTTTTTGTATAAATAGTGTGAGCAGTGTGTTCACAGTGAAAAAGAAGAAGTGCGGTTCATGTACCCTGATGATGCACGAAGTGTGGAATGTTGGACACTTCATTCACTCAACAGCTTTGCTTACGTAGCGGAAGAGGGGAGGAGCTACCAGGCGCTGACGCTGGATGAGAAAACATTTCCAAGATGGCCGACGACACGACACGGTGGACAAGGCAGCTTACAAACGTGAGTTGATTTCTTTTAAATTAGCGCACGTTGTGTGATTTATTTTTCAACATTTTGAAAATTCACCGTATCAGTGACATTTTATATTCTGGCGGCGTCGCATTACGTGCGTTTGACGTCTTTAGCCATCGACTGGGAAACGGCTCATACTTCCGGCTAGTAAAAAGTCGTTAGTGCTCAACTTGAGACGATACTACCCTTCTAAAATTCAGACGCTAGATGGTAGAGTACATAGTGCGTAGTGTAGAGTACGTCATTTGGGACACAACGGAAGGAAGTGGAAGCTAGGAAGAAGAGAATCGGGGAAGTCGAGACTTGTGTTTGGTTGTCTGGACTGAAACGAGGATGGTACAGTTTTCAGAATCACGCTATTTATTTTCTGAATAAATTGTTGGTGTTACAGGGGACATGAAAATGTCAAAATGGAGCTAAGCTACAAGTTAAGGTCAAAAAATTGACACGGTAAACATATATGACATATGATAAACACGTCTTATCCCACAGCACTGGTGAATTCTGGATTGTGATTGGTTAGAAGGTGTTGATTAGTTTTCTAGAACAGCAGCTCTGACAGTAGTGCAGCTGCAAATCACAAGTTTATATTAAAGCACTTGTTCTAATACGTTATCGTTTCTATAGTAACAGCTCGTTCACAGGGACTTGGATGGCGGACGCTGCACATAAAAGGATTAAAAATGTGTGTAATCGTTGAATTTTTTTTGTAAGGAGAGTTTTACTCTTTTTACTCTTTATTTTAACTTTTATGGAAGGAGTCTCCAGTGTCAGTCCTTTGAAACAGTCAGAGGTAAAGCTGTAACTTTAGGTTTTCTGACATCGTTAAAAAGACAAGCTGCGTTTTTTTAACTTTAAGAGAGGGGAAAAAAGAGACTCAGGTGAGGGAAAGAGTGTTTATAGCTGCTATAACATAAGTGAGGACAGGAACTCACTTGTTTTGCAGACGTTTCACAACATATAATGTAACTACAAATGGATAAAATGGATAAAATTATAAAAATTTGTTTTCATTGCCAAATTGCTGTGGTATAAAAGGGGGTAACAGTAACTCTGCTTCATCACACCACCCTGTTGTGAATTATTTTTCCTTAACAGCATGTGACACACACACACACACACACACACACAGTGTTTTATTGCTTCACAATCTTCACTTAAAGATGAGGTTTGTGGTTTGTGTGTGTGTTTTTTTTTATTTTTTTTTTAAACATGGTGTTTCTTTCTTTCCAGCACTGATCTAAATGTAGATTTGTACATCTGCACTCTTCAATGAGCGAATGAAATTCACTTTTCTTTTTTTTTCCTGCACTCTAAAATCTGCATTTTTCTCTTCGTCTTATTTTATAACAGATAAAAGGTCAACTCTGGAACAGCTGCTCCTTATTTTTATGGATCGGTGATTGTTTTGCTGCAAAGAAGCAAACTTGTTTTCCAGACTTCACCATCAATTAAATAAACAAAATATCTGTTTTACTGAAATGGGCTGGCTGTTTGAATATTTTGGCACCCCCCTGTACAAAAAGGAAGCATAAATCAGATTCCATCGAGTCAAAGCAGGAAAAATTCCGATCTGTGCTGCTATCCGTCATCTCTGCTTCTGAGAAGAAACAATGCAATTTTACAACAGAGCCACCGTTATGCTTCTAAAACACAAACTCCCGGAGTCTACGGTGCTAATGAGAACATTTAAACGTGTAAATCAGGTTCTCCAGGTTCTCCTTTTCCACTGATGTGGCACAGAAATCGCCCGTGGGCCGGCGCCGGAATGCCGCTCCTACTCTGGCCCGCCGAATATTTGTCCTGCGATTTCACAGGAACAGCAGTGGTTCTGTGTGTCACTGAGCGTAGCGCACCGCATGAAACCAGATAATGTCCTCCTCCGACCCGCTGACACACAGCCCGCTGGCTGCTGAGAGGCGCTGGGGTGAATTAACCGCACTGATTTCCTCAACAGCACGAGCAAACACACACCATTAGTAGTAATGGAGTTACTCACTGTAGTGTTTTCTCAGGCTGTGCCCTGAGGAGAGGGCAGTTTGTGTCACTTTTGTGTTATTTGCCTTCTTTTTCGGTCTCGCTTCAAAAGTCTGGGTTATGTTTTTACCACAAACGTACGCCTTTAAAGACTGATAGGGAAAAAAACGGACTGATATTGGGGCAATGTAATTTGTGTCTCTGGGATTTAAGTCCTGTCCAAAACTGGGATGAGAGGGATCCTTGATGACGCCTCTCGCCCTCCACAGACAGCTTTTACTGTGGATTTCTGTAATTGTTGGGAACTGGACACCGATGATATGTTGAGCAGTTTTCACCAGATCTCTCGCTGGAGATCTGAGCAGTTGCCGTACCACACTGAGATACAGTTTGTCAGAATCTGTGGAGATAGGTAAGCCTTCCTCAGTCTCATCAGGAAAAAACGGCTCTGTTGTGCCTTCTTGATCATGGCAGTGGAGTTAATTCTCCAGGTCAGATCATCGGAGATGTATACTCCCAAGAACTTGAAGCTAGCCATGCGTTCCACCTCTTCTCCATTTATGTGAACAGAGGTGTGTGCATGACTTTTCTTAGTCCACCGGAAGTCCACAATAAGTTCCTTGTTTTTTTTGGGTATTAAGGGCCAGATCTTTATTGGTACACCACTCCACCAGGTGCTGGACCTCATCCTTGTAGGCCATTTCATCATTGCTGATAAGGCCAACCACTATGGTGTCATCTGCAAACTTGATTATGGTGTTAGAACCATAAGAGGGATCACAGTCCTGGGTGTACAGGGAGTAGAGGAGAGGCTGAGCACACAGCCCTCTGGAACACCAGTGCTCAGAGGAAGGGTAGAGGAAGCCATGTTTCCGAGCTTCACAGTCTGTGGTATTGTAGCGTCTATAGTACTATTTGGATGGGATTCGTTTTCTGGACTTATGTCTGTTACATAATGTTTCAGAGAACGTCTGTAATTTTGATTGTCATTATCGGGGCTTGTTGCAGGGGGTGGGATATAACACAATCTGGCGTTTTTATAGAAGGTAAAATACAGCATAATCTTTCCACAGTCTATAAAAAATTATTGACATGACAGATTTGGACAAGACTAAAATCTCAGAGAGATACTCCACTAATAATTATGCTACCCACCTTCACATGTACAACTACTGCTGTCCAGATAAAGCTTTTAAAATGAGCAGTAGAAACAACTCCAGGTAATATAAACATATCCCATCTGAAATGATGTGTTGGTAAAAAAAAATTGCACTGTGGGAAAAGAGGTTTTGTGCTTTTTCAGGAACCACTTGCTTTTCTCTTTTCTCTTTTCTGTCATCTCCCAACAAAACCAAAATGAAACCGAGTTTAAAAACACAGAACAATAAAATCTAGATAACATTTAAAAGGACGTGTCTGGGAAAAGCGACTTTTTCGTGGGGTTTTAGGGAAGTTATTGAATTCTGAGCACAGGTACAACATACAGACTTGTCATAGTCATGTGACCTACTGATGATCGAGTTGTGTGGCCATGCCCTTGTAACAAGAGGACGCCATATCTGACCTTTATCTGACTCACCTGGACAAAAAGGACAATTATATTAGGATGTGGTTCATAGACTCCACTCCAGCATTCAACGTAATCATCCCACAGCAACTGATAACAAAGCTGAGCCTGCTAGGTTTGAACACTTCCCCCTCTCCAACAGGATCCTGGACTTTTTGACTGAGACACCCCAGTCTCTCAGGATTAGTAAGACCACCTCCAGCACAACCACACTGAACTCCGGCGCTCCCCAGGGCTGTGTGCTCAGTCCACTGCTGTTCACCCTGCTGACTCATGCCTGTGCTGCAAAGTACAGTTCAAATCACATCAACAGGTTTACCGATGACGCTACAGTCGTGGGCTTCATCAGCAACAATGATGAGTCGGCGTACAGGAAGTAGGTGGAGAAACTTGCAGAATGGTGTAGAGACAACAATCTCTCAATGTCGATAAGACTAAAGAGATGATTGTTGACTTGAGGACATCAACAGAACAACTGTGGAGAGAGTCAAAAGCTTCAAGTTTCTTGGTGTGCACATGACAGAGGACCTCTCCTGGACTCTCAACACCACCTGCCTAGCCAAGAAGGCCAAGCAGCACCACCACTTCCTGTGGAGGCTGAAAAGAGCAAAACTCTCTCCTTCCATCTTCACCACTTCCTACAGAGGGATGATAAACAGCATCCTGACCAGCTGTCTAACGGTGCGGTACGAGAACTGAAGCGAATAGTGAGTACGGCTGAAAAGAGAATCAGGGTCGCTGTACCTACCATCGTCACCTCGTACAACAACCGCTGTACCCACAAAGCCACCAGCATTGCAGACGACCCCTTTCATGGACTCTTCACCCTTCTGCCACCTGGCAGAAGGTACGGGAGCATGTGTGCCACCACCAGCAGACGCGACAACAGTTTCTACCCTGAAGCAGTCAGATTACGCAACACCCTGCTGCCTCTCAACGCTCACCTGGGTTTGTCAAACACCTAACCCAGTATGACGACTCGATACCACTGCTCTCCGCACAGCTGCATCAGACACTTTCTATTTATGAAGCTCTTTTTTCGCTGCTACATTGCTGCCAATATTGCTGCCAATATTGCTGCCACACTTCTGTTGTCGCTGCATTGTGTATTTATTGTTCTGTGTATTCACAGTTCAGTGTATTTATTGTCCTGTGTATTCACAGTTCAGTGTATTTATTGTCCTGTGTATTCACAGTTCAGTGTATCTATTGTCCTGTGTATCTATTGTCCTGTGTATCTATTGTCTTGTGTATTCACAGTTCAGTGTATTTATTGTCCTGTGTATTTATTGTCCTGTGTATCTATTGTCCTGTGTATTCACAGTTCAGTGTATCTATTGTCCTGTGTATTCACAGTTCAGTGTATTTATTGTCCTGTGTATCTATTGTCCTGTGTATTCACAGTTCAGTGTTTTTTTTTTTGTCCTGTGTATTCACAGTTCTGTGTATTTATTGTCCTGTGTATTCACAGTTCCGTGTATTTATTGTCCTGTGTATTCACAGTTCTGTGTATTCACTGTTCTGTGTACTTATTGTCTCTCACTGTTGTGTATTTGCAAATTATGTAGTCTTGTGTACTATACTACTGTACTGTTACTGTATGTGCTGCACTATGGTCCTGGAGAAATGACATGTCATTCTGATGTACAGTATACTAGCTATATAGAGGAATGACAATTAAGAACCCACTTTAACTTGACTTATAATAACGGTAATAAGGCCCATCTTCGATCAGAATTACTACAGCCATCCTCCAAAAGCGTTAATACAGATATACGGATATTTTACAAGCGTTTTGATTTTAATCCCTCCATTTTCAGAAAAATTCCTGTCCAAACGCACAGTATGTGGCGATACTGTGTCATAAACTGCTATGTCAATCGCCTCAAGAGCGCTTAATGTTAAGAGCTGCGTATTGAGCACGAGAGAAGGTGAATTTGTTGAGAAGGAAAAACCTTGACATGAGTGCTAAAATGAAAAATAACAAACTCAAGGACTCATACGTATGCACTGACGATGAGATGTACTATTGTTTAATGTCACACTTGAATACAAAGTGCTGTCTTGGGTCTTACCCTGAATCTGCGGTTTGTGGCGCCGGAGCGGTAGATGCAGAAGCGCTACAGCATGCATCATGTTCTGTCTCCTCCACATGAGGGTGTACCAATAAAACAAAGTGAATTTAAATCGCATGCACTTTATTAAAGAAGAAGTTACAGAGCACAAAGTAAATATAAACCTAGCACAATCATAATACGTGCAACGCACATGCAACAGGCATGCGCAGGTCCACGTTGTCATGGAAGCGTTTTCAAAAACATACCTTTTTCCTGTTCACATGAAAACAATGAAAAGGAGTCAGAAAACTTTTGTTAAGCTTTGTTTTCAGTTTTCGTGTGGACAGGAAGCCAAAACACAGTAGAAAAAACCTTCCTTTTCAAAGACAAGGCTTTCTCCTGTCTGAATATGACTTTAATTATTTATGTGGCATTATACATTGAACCTAACGTATGTCATAATACTAGTTTATGCACTTTCTTTTATTTTATGTCGTTTTTCACTCCATCTCTGTGCACCAGGCTTTCATTTTAAGCACACTAATCCTGCATATGGGAGAGCGCACCACTCACACCAGGATGTTGCGCAGCTCCAAACTGATGGTGTCCTGACGCTTAATAAAATTACACACTGTATTAGAATCTATCCTGTAGGAGAAGCAGAGACATGGCAGGCTCGAGCTCCACACCACTTCCTGCTAGCGTACAGGATTAGAGCTTCTCAGGAGTGTCTGAGAAACACGAGAGTGGTTGATGAATATTCATGAAAATTCATTCGCAGCATTAATCTCGTCTCTCTCTCTCTCTCTCTCGTCTCTCCTCATCCACGCAGTGCTACGGTGCACTTTATCCTCCCTCTCGCTGCTTTCCCACTTTCCATGCTGGCGATTGAAGTGCAGCCATGCGTCCCCTGTCCGCACAGAGGCTCAGCTCAAAGGCCGCTTTCAGACAGAGTATAGACTCAGGTCATGAAATCCCATGGAAAAAAAAAAAAAAAAACAACCCACTGAGCTGAAGATTCCAAGTGACAAATTGAGCTCTCTCTTCTCTCTCCTATCTCGCTCCTTCAATACAGATTTCCGAATTTTCTCTCCTGGAGAACCTCTCTGGGAGTGCACGACTGATAATAAAGCTCATCGCTGATATTGTCACGTCTCTGTGGCGTGATGTTGTCTCCAGCCTGTACCTCTGATCCGACAACGACTTTGTGCCAAATATGAAAAGCTCTGAATGCGAGCTCACTGATGGGAAACGGCCGTGAAATAAAATCTGTTTCATTTTTGACATTCTCATTTTGCAGCAGCCTTGAAAATCTCCGAACAGGAGACAGCTTTTCTCTTAAATTCCCCTGAACTCTTTATACGTCTCGAACGCTTCAGCCTTTTTTTTTTTTTTAAGTCGATATTAATTACGATGTCATTTCTATAGTAACAGCTCATTCACAAGGACTTGTATGGCGGACGCTCAGGTTAAAAAAGCGTTGATATGATGAAGTTTTCTGTAAGGAGACTTTTACTGAACATTTATGGAAGGAGTCTCCAGTGTCAGTAAAGCTATCATCAAACTATAGCACCAGAACTAATTTCGCACCTCGAGCTTCCTCATCTTTTGTTATACATTTTGTAAGACAAAACAATGCTAACGATTTTGAGAGAAATTAGTTATAAATTTCACAGCTGATATAAAAGCTATTTTTTTTTTTTATCATATTTAGCTAACCTTTAGCTAGTTTTGCTGTAGCGCTTTCTCATTGCTCATCTCCAGCAGCCAATTTGGGATGGAAAAGCTGGGATTATTTTTTGAAGCCTTTGCTGAATCTGATAGCACAGACTTTCTTTTCCTCTTCACCAAGTGGCAGCAAGTTGTTTTCTTTTTTTTTTTAATTGTTATTTTAGTTTTGGCCAAATTTTCATTCTTCTTTTCCATCTGCCAGTGTTCTGCTTTCTCCTCACCGCCTTTCTACTTTCTCTGCATCGTTGTCTGGTCTACATCCACCCACAAACTTAGGAAATGAATCAGCTGATAATAAATTAATCATATTAAGTTGCTCTGGATAAAGGCTTCTGCCAAATGCAGTAAGTGTAAATGAATTATTCCGTGTAAATCGATCACAAGTACGGTCGCGTCGTAGTAGTGTGACCTGTCAGAGAGCCAAGTGAGAGAAAACAGATTAAAAATAATCAAACCCCACAAAAATAAAAAAAAAAGAAATAAGACCAGCTGGCCGACACAAAGGAAAATGGAGCAGCCCACTGGGAAAATTCCTGAACTTCCCGCCGGTCTCTGCTGCTGCGTTCATCGCCAAAGAGTGGTTCGTTTGGCAGGTGTGAACTCAGCAATCACGCTTGACTGGGGGCCAAAACAATTGGACGCCTCTGAGTGTCTCGACCTCCAAGAGAAATAATTGCATTGAGAACACGATTCAGTGAACTGAACTTAACCTGCTGGGTATTTTTTGGCTAAGTGTGATGTATACCAGACATCTGTGCTACCAAACACAAAGGAAATGCTGTTTATTATTTATCACAGACTCTGAATTCAGCTGTGATTACTGCGAACAGTGTGTTTCCATCATTGAATTTATCAAACGCTTGTTACTATAGAAACGAAAATGCATCAGAACGAGCGCATTAATATTAACCCCTTCAAGACCAATCACAATCCAGAATTCCACAGTGCTGAGATGCAAGAGTTCATAACAAAACGTGCTATAGAGTGTAGTGTATTGTCATAAGACGTTATAGCAGCATAACGTGATAACATATTAGGAATGTGTTTATTAAGTTCATTGAGTGTGGCGAGCTTGAGACCAGGTTCCTCTCAGTAGCTTAATCATCACCTGTCTCACGTTTTGCAAAACACTGATGCGGAAGTGACGTCGTTTCCAACAGCTGTGCAGGTTTTAGTGTGTTGTTTATCTGTGACACTGGCATAAGTCAGGCTTAGGACGTGTAGCATTTCATTTATTTTTGACTGAAAGATGATTTGTTCTAGTGGGTGGAGTGAGCTGGAGGAAAAAGAGGTCTTATTTCATACAACACTAACAAGCAAGCAGCTACAGCAGTTTGTTTTCTTGCATCTTTTATTATACATATAGAAAAAAAATTTCGGTTTCAAGATCGCATCGTCTGTTTTAAATCCCACGTGACCAAGGTCTCAGCTAAACTTCCAGCTCAACTGTATCTCTATTTACAGTATAACTACCCAAAAAGTCCTGAAACTTGCCCAGAAAGTGGAACATTTTTCTCACTCTTTGCATGGGAAACCAGTTCACCGTGGTGCACACGCATTTCTAATTTGCAGTATCTGAAATATCTGCTTGTCCCTCTCCTAATCTTTGCACCATTTTCTTCTATATTTAGACCATTTATCTAACTGTGTGGTGAAAATTCATGTGAAAAAAGAGTAGAAATCACTACCAAAACACTTGAATGTGCTCAGGTAGATATTTAATTCAATCAGAAATTGCTCATGAGCCTGGGAAGCCACTCTTACCTTACCAAGGGTACCTTACCTCAGAGTGCTATGAGGTTTGAAACAGAAGATTGGAGTGTATGTGGTTACATTCATGAATGATGCATTCCATAGTTATTTTTATTCATTCATTAAAAAAAAAACAAGGAAATCAACATCCTATTGGATGAGAGAGTACACTGATTATCATAATATATCATATTTTAACATAAATGCCACCTCAACATCATCTTCTTCACATCATGTACGTCCATCTTACCTCAGCTATTTCAGTCATCTATTTCAGTTATCTTTTTCTTACCCTTGCCTGTCTGGGTCTGTCTGGGTCAATTCTCCAAACAGGGGAGTACTGTCTGAACAGTCGGTACTTTCTCCCAAAGATCATAAATTTCATTTCCCCATTTTTTTTTTTTTTTAAGACAATCTGTTCTTTCTCAGACTTGAACCGCTATGTTCCCAGTTAGTATGCTAGTAATCTCAATTTCCTCTGTAATGAAATGTATGTGTGACTGTAAATCATAAGAAACGCATTCTGATGATGTATCTAGCGTACCTTCGCAAAAAGCATGCTGATGTGAATCGCTGTAATATCTGTACAATTCCTGCGACAACAGAAATGGTCCTGTACATCATGGTTGTGTACATGGTTGCCTACACTGTCTGCACTTACACTTCCCCTTTGCTTGTAGGCCATAGCTTATGGTTGATCGGATTTAATTCTGATCATTTGCTTTAAAAACGAAAGGAGTATGGTGGTCATGGACTGTTTTTAAATGAGAAAAAAGCTTCCTATGCACTGGCTTTTTCCACTTGCTTGCTTCAAACCAGGCCCAATTTGGCATAAAACCTGCGACTCTGATGGTGTTTTCCCTGTTTCTACCAACCTGAGCCCAGGAAATTGTATTATTTTAATAAAAGGTGTGAAGTTCGGGTTCATAAAGAACTGGACTATTCAGGTGTATTAAAACACTGTGCATCAAGAGCTCTATTTGATCTATTCAGATGAGCGCTCTTTCTTTGATTGCCTATACAAATGCAAAGTGGAACTGAGTTTCATTAGATGATGTAAAGATTCTCCTCCTGCTCTGTTTGATTTCTGAGTTTATTCAGAGACATGTGGTACAGTTCTAATCCATCCTCGCTGGAAAAAAAAAAAAAGTCTTAATGCTGATTTTCCACCTCGCTGTGCCTCGGAGGAAGCGATGTCTCAACCCACACAGCAAACCGGACTGTGAGGAATCCCGCATCCTCTCGCCACATCCACCCCGTAACCATGGCGACCGCATGCACTGGCCGAGTGCTCATCCTTTTTTTTTTTTTTTTTTGTGAGAGATATTCATTTCAAGCCTGTCTTACACCAAAGTGGAGGGGGTTGGGTAAAAAAAAAAAAAAAAAAAAAAAGAGAGAAAGCTCCATGATGGCCATGAGTTGGACTTCAATCTGCACTGTTATCCAGATGAAAAGATTTGACAGTTCTTTAGCTAAATACTGTGTTTCCTCTGTTCTGGAAGGTCTTATACACCTTATAAACGGTATATTAGTTATCTAATGCATTTATCAAGATATCTTAAACTGTGCGGTCTTCTGGAATCTGTTTCTCCAGGCCCTGATTTTTTTTCCCCGGTGATTTTAATAATCTGAAATTGGATCTGAAAAAAAAAAAAAAAAATCTACTTAAACAGCTGCATAACCAGGCTCTGAATACAAGGAACTTTCCTTATGTAAATATTGACCTTCTTCCATTTATTTGTTTACAAAATATGCATGAAATTCAAATACCTAATACAGAAAACCGATCTGCATTCGGTGTCCAAAAGCCATTTTAATGGGAATGGAAATGCAACATGGATTTAAAAAAACAAACAAAGAAAAACAAACAAACAAACAAAAACAATGTGTTTTCACCGTGTGTTAGTACGTGCTAGTGTGTTTATATTATTATTATTTCACTAAAAAGTGCATGTAAAGATGTGGCTGCTGTTTTCCTGTTTGACATGTTTACATCTTAGCAGTATTTAAAAAAAATCATTCCAGATCATGCAGCAGTGTGTTCGCCAAAGGCCGGATTTCTATTGCTTCATAAATTCCTGGACGTCATGACACACGAGTCGGGATGATGAGGTGGAATTTACTGCCGAGTCGCCTGCAGGTAAAAAAACACAACACGGAAGCTCGCGTATCAGCAGAAGAAACCAGCTCTGCACTGTTCCATTTGATCTTATAAATGTTCCCGTAGCATGTTTACGATTTGATGAATTTGTTTATTTTCTTCCTTCACAGAAGCCTGAAGAAAATCTGTGCTCACTTCGTATGACACACTTTGTATGTCTCATAAAACTAGAATTAGGATTGAATTCAAAATTCTTAACAAAATGTTTTTGTTTTTTTTATTTGAATAAAAATGTTCGTCCTATACAGTGGCTTTGGAAACTATTCCGACCCCTCGCTTTTTAAAATGGATTAAATTTAGCTTTCGTTGAAATCAATCTACACACAATAACTCATAATGTCAACGTGAAAACAAGTTTTTAGAAATTTTAGCAAATTTATTAACAATCACAAAGTTTTCATTTGTTTTATAAATGTGTTTTTTGTCTGTTCTTCAAATAAATCTCAAAAATTCACATTTATTTTATATAAACACCCTTTATTTATTTATTTATTTATTTATTTATTTATTTATTTATTTGCTTGCTTGTTTGTTTGTTTGTTTTTGTAAAAGAGAAAATTTAAACATTTGTTCATTTATTCTACAAATGTGCTTTTGTCTGCCTTTTCTTCTCTGCCTTTCAATAAAAACATTATATGCATATAGTTTTCTATATATTTAAGATTTATGTATGTACGTGGGTTTTCTTTGTTTGTTTTGTTTTGTAAAAAGAAAAGTCAGAAGGTCATTTTTAATTTATTTTTTAATATAAACACACACACAGACACACATATATATATATATATAAATTACAGATTTAGCTAAATTTGAACTAGAACTAAATTTAAATAAAATATAAAAAATAATTAATTAATTAATTAAAATCTAAAAATCATATTAAAAAAAAAAAACATTTTAAATGAATCTAACATGGTGTTTGCATTATAATGGAAAGTGGAAGTGGAAAACTTGTCCCCGAGCCAGCAGCACATGGCAAAACCTGCCGGAACGTTCCATCACAAGTTCAACTTTCCCAATCATTCCATGGTACTTTTTTTTTTTTTTTTTTTTAAAAAAACATGAACACTAAATTATTGTTTAAAAATATTAAAGTCTTATCTATAATCAATGACATTAAAGACTACTGAAGTTAACAAGAAAACACGCGACACACACGTGACACGTGACACAAGTGACACGTAACTAAGCCAACTACCGATGAGGGACCATGATTAATTCATGACAAGTCACATTTAATGCATGTTCCTCAATCTGTCACTATGACTAGCACTTCGCAACCCTTCATTTCTCCACTGAAAGTGCCAGAAAGAAGCTCTTCAGAAATGCAGAAGTGCAATCAAATCCTTCCCTTTAGGGATATACATAAATGTCTAGCTGTGTCAATTAATTCCACACTTCTCCCCAGTTTTTGCGTGGTGCATAATGCATAATGACTCAGTCGGCGCACCAGGCGTCCCTTCTTGATTATCTGGAGATGTGGGTAAGTTCTTACTCCTAATTGCACTTGTTAGATAGACACGAGCACTCATGTGGCCCGACAATTACACCAACAGACCAGGACGTGAAGAAGTGAAGAGCCGCAGAGATGCTCGCAAAAAGCCCTGAGTTCAGTCGGGGTGAAAGCTGGTTAGGGACTTTAAACTTTAAACATTTTCAGAGCTTCGATAAAACACGAGAAATCGAAAACATCTGAGGAATAAGACATTACGTAATCCATATTTAATGAACAATAAGAAGTGAAGAGGATCGAATCTTCCAAAACATTTCATTTTTTTTCTTATTATTAGTTTTTTCTACTTTTTTTTTTTAATAATCAACACCTACATTAACTAATGTTTATAGCATCAGTGAGTACAATTAAGCCATGCTTGAGGAATGGCAAGAGGAATAAAACACTCAGTGTTGTGCTGTTGTAGGAAAATAATCAGCCACAGGGTGGTTTGATGAAGCGGAGTTACTGTTACCAACCCGATGTTGATTATTTTCCTATAACAGCATGTTTTATTCCTCTTACACCACAGCAATCTGCCAACAATTACAATTTATTATATTTGAAACAGGTCAAAAGTCCTGTTGATCTTAGCTCCTGTTCTCACTTACATTATAGCAGCTACAAACAGTCGTTCTCTCACCAGCCTCTCTCTTTTCTCTTTTTTGAAGTTAATAAGACAAAAAAAAAAAAAAAAAAAAACGCAGCTTGTCATGTTACTGAGACATTAGAAACTGCACTGACACTGGAGACTCCTTCCATGAATGATAAATAAACGCCTCCTTAGATGAATAAAAGTTCACCATTTTTGTTCATCGGTTTAACGTACAAGTCCCTGTGAATGAGCTGTTACTATGGAAACGATAACGTATTAGAACAAGCATGTTAATGTAAACCTGTGATTTGCATTGCACTACTGAGAGGAAAATTAATCAGCACCTTCTGACCGCACCTGATTAGTGCGCCAGCATACGTGTTGTTCGTGTAAACACTGGAGGAAACATGATGTTCCTGGTGATGTTGGAAAACACCTTATGGTGCGTATCAGTCTCTCACAGATGAAAATCCTTTCACATGGCTTTGATAGTCAGCAGGCTGGCGCTCATTGTCAGCCCACAGCTCAACTTTATGGCTCATCTGCCAGATTCCCTCCTACACACACTGCATAAAAAGGTGCTCATATTCCACAGGATTAGTGAGTGCATGTGGGATTTTAAGCCACACTTTCTTTCTTTCTTTCTTTTTTTTTTTTTTTTCCACAGTCTCTGGTTGAACAGCAGATTAAACACATCACTGAGGACGAACATGCTTCATAGTCATTGCCGAAACGGGTTAAAATTGGCCACTTTTTTTTTTTCTTTCTTTTTTTAGAGTGCTTTAGAATCTGAGAGTGGATGATGAACAAGTCCTTGACATTACAGATTTAGGGATTTGATGGAACACTTGCTTCATTTTTTCCCCCCTCATTTAATTACCAATACTGGGTAAACTGTAATAAAGGTTTTCACTTTAACGCAGGCGTGAGCGAGATATGAAGCCCACAGGATGAACAGAACCACATTCGTTAACATTAACATGACCGTGTGGTGCTGCGAGATGCATTTACAGCGTTCAGTCATTCATCCTTAGTAACTACGATACTAGTTTGTTTATATTTTGAGAAATTGTACAGACTAAATTTGTTAGAAAATATCACAAACAGGTGCAAATAAAATATATACATATATACTATTAGGAGTATATAACTATCCATATCTGTACCTGTATTTGAATTTAAACCTGAAGTGGGTGTGGCCTAAACCAGGAGAGTTTTGTTATTAGATAGATAGATAGATAGATAGATAGATAGATAGATAGATAGATAGATAGATAGATAGATAGATTTAGTTGAGGGAACTTCTTTTGTCACAGCTACAAACAATTACAGATGTTACATGTGAGATTACAGACACCAGATACTAACAAGACACTTATCTGTAAATCATTAAGGAAGCTCGATGTGTCACGTGGAATAAAGCATCACGAGAAATTGTTGTTGTTGTTGCTGTAGTTGTTGTTTCCCCCCTCATTTTCTGCATCACAGGGCAGCATAACACACTCAGAGGAACGTGACATCTGCCCTCTTCCACATACATGAGCTCACATATGCCCACGATTGGCTAATGTCACTGTGATTGACAGTGGAGAGAGAGTATGCCCCTCCCACCCAGACAGCACAGGCAATTTTGCTGCCTTGGCTCACAGCTAATGGACAGCTGTGGCACTGACAGGATTTTTAATTAAATATGAAGCCTCCCACTATGAAGCAGAGGTAGAAATGCTTTGCTCAATGTGGTCTTTGTTTGTCCCGCACGCTTCACACGTGACCGCTCACTTGTGCCTCCTGTTTGCGTGACTTTTTTTGTCGCATCCTGCAGTATCCCAGTCCTGATGGGACAACAAAACGTCAACAACCAAAAACATCTGCATTTGTTTCTGTTTAGAACTCATGGCAGGTATCCATCATGTCTCTGGTTGAACCTGGAGATTAAACGCATCCCTGTGGATGAATGTGTTCCACAGTCGTCACAGAAATGGCTGGAAATTGGCTGTTGTTTGAAGTGCAGTCACTGACGGTAAAGAAAACGGTTCCTGCTGTTCAGGTGAAACGCTGCTACACTTAAACACAGTAATCAGACAAACCTGTCACACACTGTCACACACTGACCAGGCCACGGTTTCACGGCCCCCTGCCCTTTAGATCCCTCAGCTCCATTAGAGACCACGCTTAAATCCCAAGGACCTGCAGGCTCAGATCCATGTTCCTGTTCATGTTCCTGCTGGCTTACTTTAATCATCTTAACGCTGGTGCTGAAAACTCATTACACACGGAGCGGTGCAGGAACGAGGACTCGGGGGAATAATGGATATCAGTAAGGATCTGTCTCCATCAATACAGAAGCAAGCCTTCACATCTTCATCTGAAAAAGCACTGAAGTCATCTGTCGCTATGTCACATCTACAGAAATGTCAAATCTACATTTTCACACAACAGATGTCCAGCTTCTAATACATGTCATTAGTCATGCATAATGGATAACCTGGGGCTGTAACACTTTCTACATCTGTAATGAGCTATAAGCACATTCATAATTCATACATATTTATGAAAACACATAATTCTTTATAAGAATGTTTGTGAAGAACCGCTTTATTATGAATTGCTTCTATAATGCATTATAACTAGTATTTATAACTCATACTGCCAAAGTCAAAGAAATGATCACTTTCTGTAAATACACACAAAAAATACACACAACACAAATTGTTATAGTTAATATTTATGAAAATACATGATGCATTATAACAATGCTCATTACGCGCTAACATGACATAATGCATTATAACTAGTATTTATAACCCAACATATTGTCAACGACAAAAAAGTAAATGCTTTCGCTGAAAGGCATATAGTGAAGTATAAATATGTATCGTGTATAATGTTATAATGCATTCATGAAGAATCATGTACGCTCATAATTATTTATAAAAAATATAGTAAACATTATACCAGTGTTTATTCTACACTATAAATCTTTAACATCATATAATGCATTATAAATAGTAAAATACTGTAAACGTTACTACATGTAATGTAAATAGTGATGTAAGTAAAAAGATATAACACATTCATAAGGAATTAATAAGGAATCATGCACAATGTTAAAATTATTTATAAAAATACATTACACATTATACTAGGATTTGTTAGGCACTATAAATGTATTTGTACCCACATTATAACACATTATATGTAGTGTTCATAACACATTATATCCCCAATGCCAAATAAATGATGCCGTGCATTCATAAGGAGTTCATAAGGAATCATTCACTCTGTTCCAATTATATATGGAAATACATGAAATGTTATATCAATATTTATTATGCACTATATATATTTTTAGCATGACATAACACATTATTAATAGTGCTCATAACACATTACATCACTTATGCCAAAGAAATGAATGATTTCTTTTGAAACCCTAAAGTAAAGCTGTAATGAGTTTTTATGCTAACTAGAATAAAACTAGCATAGATTAGCATTATAAGCACTACTTATAATGCATCAGCAGCAATTTCTAAATGTGTTATAAACACTGCTATTAACTGGAGTGCCTTTTCAGGAAAAAAAAGTTAACCATGTACATATACTATAATGCCATATGAATACATTATAACATATAATTTTCACCGAAAGTGTTACTGATACTCATAACATTGCCACGATAGCATATAACATCTTGACATTGTCCAGGATTATGGCATGCTTATGTCACTCTTGTGATGCAGGGTTCAAGTAAAGCGTTCTGCATTAAATGTACCTGATAAGTGTTTACACATTGACTTTAATTCAATTAAATTCCAAAACGAGGCTTAATATAATGAGGCTTATGTGAATATAACATTAACAAATGTATGATTAATGATGATTGTGTGTTTTTTATGTTAATGAATCCATTACTGAATGTAAAGTACTAGCGAATCGAGTTTATTTAAATATGGATCATATTTGTATGTACAGTCATGTGAAAAATTAGGACACCCCATGAAAGCCTGTGTTTTTTTTTTTTTTTTACATAGTTAAACATATGGACGTTTGATCTTCATTTTAACAATATTGGGAGATTCAAGTAATAGAACTAAACAAATAAAACCAAAGAAAAGTCTTTTCTAAATGATCTGTAAAATGTAATTTTAAAAAAAATCCAATTTCTTGTGAGGAAAAAGTAAGGACACCCCACATTTATTTGTACTTAAAATGGCTAAAATTACCTACAGGTGTATCACATCAGGTGCAAATTATTAGAACATC
>CM075021.1:17237882-17254747 GCA_037576675.1 Pangasius sanitwongsei
GGGAAACACTCGCTATTAGGGCATAGGGTGTTCTAACTTTTTCCTCAGTTGAAATATTCATTTTTGTTGATTTCTTTGGTTTAATAACGGCTCTCGGTCGGCTCTCGGCTGGATTACGGAAGGTTACGTTTGTCGTGTGGGAATGACTCGAAGGGCCGTTGCTCAAGCATGGGGATGAGTTTGGAATGAAAATGTGCTGCAGGACAGCCGTGTTCTCAAGGAGCTGCATGGGGCACGTGTATTGAGCACACGTGTCTAAAGAGCTCTCGTTTTATAGAATGCAATAAAGAGAAATGCTCATCAGCACATCTAAAAAAAAAAAAAAAACCTTGAGCCGTAATATTGTCGAAGGACATGTAATAGTTTCTGTTTTACTTTCCCACCTGTTACTGTGAATAATTTACATCCTGTGCATTGTGCATCATTGATTAGCAGGAGTTCATCCATTCTGTCTGTATAATATCTCTTCTTTAAACGGCCAAACGCTGAGCTTTACAAATACAAAAGGCCATGTGCTTTATGTGCTGTGTTTTCCATTTAAATGAACCCTTCTTTCTCCACACAGTGACAAAAGGAACGGATTCAGTTCCACTGAGGGGAAGTGGTGGATCCATAATCCGCTCGGAGAAGCCGATGTCACCGTCAATCACCGAGCAGAAGAATATAAAGAGGGCAGGAAAATAAAAGAGAGTATAAAGAGGAGAAACATTAAGCTCACTGAAGGTGACGATTTTGCATTTTCAGCACTTCGTGATAAAACGGTGGAGGTTTGCGGATCGCTCTTTCGTTTTATCTACTCAGGCATTTCAGTTTCACGCTGTTAAAGGAGTGAGCTTGGGAAGATTCCGTAGTTCCAAAGACACCTCATGAAGCAGAGGAAGATATCCCAAGGATTTAATCGATGGTGTCTGTCTGTGTTTAGAAAGCGGAACCTGCACCCTCCAGTTCTTTAGGTGACCTTTCATCAAAAGACCATGTCATAATCGCATCGCATGTTAATGTCATATGCTGTAATATGTTGCTATGACAACTTAGATTTACCGCTCCCATGTTACCAATTCTGATAATGTTTCAATCAGCTCATGACAGCAAATGCACGTTTTTGCACCATATTGATATATCACTGGAAATAACCTGTACTAACATTAGATATGAGATGTTTATGACAGGTTTATGATGCATAGTTCATGTAAGTTATTGTGGCATCAAACACTGTCAATCAAACATCATGATAATTACCGATCACAGTAACTCGACGATGCCATACAACTCAACGTAACCTGCCATAACACTTAATTGCATCTTATGACATCATCTATGACAAGTCACTGGTGTGGTTATGTCAGTCTTATGACACAAGGTTCAAGTAAAATGTTACCAGCAACTCCAGTAATCCAAAAATACCATTTGGGCAGTAAGTATCAACACTACACAGATAATCATGGATTAGAGGAGTTTATAACACATCATGGCTGAATAAAAAATATTTTGTTTATAACACATTTGGACATGAACTGTCATAACAACTAATTGAAGATTAAGTCTTATGATACACAGTTCATATGAGCTTTTGTATGGCAATCAAGGATCATTTACCATTGACAGTGCAGAGATAACTGAACAAGAACTGTCATGACAACTGTCATGTTTATAATGTGGTTATGTCAGCCTTATGATACATTGTTTGTGTAAAATGTCACTAAATAGAACACATTTAAGAAGCTGTTAACTGGAGAGTGCTAAATCAAGAAGAACTGTCATAACTAATTCCTGCTAATGACATCTTCCATGACAAGTTTATGACAAGCTTATGTCAGCCTTATGATGCATACTTGGTTTGTTGAAAAATGTAACCAAATAAAATATTTGCAAAAGGGAACACATTTATCAAGCTGTTCATTTGAAAGTGCTACACAGGGAGATAAGTTCATGGGGTGGTTATGTCAGTCTTATGACATAGTGTTCGAGTGTTGCTGGAAACTCCAGACATCCAAAAATACGAATTAGGAATCAGGAATCAGGAATCCAGATCACAGAATATTCCCTAGTGCAGAAAAGAGAAGAGAAGTCCTCGTTTGAATTATAGCTAAGTTAAGAGTTTAGCTATAATTAGCGGACTGTTTGTTGATGACAGATGGACTTCAGATGCCACTTTAAACCTTCAACTTTTCTCACTAATATAAAAAGTGACCAATTAGACGTATCATGTCTCCACTAATTAGATTCTGTGCTTTACTGTATCCTTATTATTGCTATCCGCTAAGCAAGACTTCATGACAGCGCTAACAAGCCTAGCGTGCTTTCTGAGGGGAAATAAACATGGATCATGCGTCGACACGATTTAGTTTCATTGCACAGCAACACTCAGCGTCTTTGCACTTTTTTCCACGGTCGCTCCAAGCCAAGATGATGGCTTGTTTCCATGGCAACTGCAGTATATCTTTATATCATTTAGATTTTTTTTTTGTTTTGTTTTGACAATTAAGACTTTTTCTTTTTTTCAGAAACACTTTCTCTCAAACTGCTCCAGCTACTTTTTTTTGTGTGTGGACGACTGCATATGTTCATGTGGTTCTGCACCAAGGCCGAGCAAAACATCAACAATATTTGACATGAGGGGAAAAAAAATAACTGACTTAAACTTCTGTAAGCTGCAATATTTAATGCGAAGCAAAACATTTAATCTATATGTTAATGTAGCAACAGTGGAGAGCGGAGATTTTCTGACACTTAAAAAGCTTGTTGAAAAGCCTTGACAAACACTGCGCTAATCTAAACAACGTCGTCAGAGAGATTAGACACAAAGCTCCGATGTGCTGCTGGCTCTGGGTTTGGCACAAAGTTACTTTAACCCTTAAAGGTGAGGCTTTTTTTCTCACTACTTTTCTTTTTTTTTTTTTACTTGGTAACTTCAAAAAGCAGCTAGAAAACTGTTAGCTATATTAGTCTACGTAGATATGTCATTATTTAATGAGGACTTGGATAATTGCATGAGTAATTATTATTAACTTTTTATTTAAATATAATTAAATTAAATTAAATTAAATGCTCATTTTAGAATAGCCTTTTTATGAATTAAATAATTATTCATATTGTGAAATATATATATATTCCCTAAACACATTATATATATAATTATGTGTTTAGGGAATAATTATCTGTAGTCTGAGAAAACAAAACTGTTGTGGACAAATTATGAATTTCACATAACCAATAATAATAATAATAATAATAATAATAATAATAATAATAATAAGAAGAAGAAGAAGAAGAAGAAGAAGAAGAAACAATATAAAATATTTTGTTAACACTTTAATTTAAGAATTGTTAATAAAAAAGTATGTAAAAACGTGTGAGTAAAGCATAGTTTAGTAATAAGAGATTATTTATTTATTGATAATTAATTGATTATTAATTACACATAAAATACCAGTTAAAAAAATAGTAATATTTTAGAGTAAAAAAATATAATTTTACAAATAAACATAAAACAATAATATAAAAATAAACATTTATAAAAAATGTAATAATGTTATAAAAATAGAGCATGAATTTATGAATTGTTAAGATGGTGAAGTATAAGTAGTGCTCATAATGTTATACCACTATAACCAATGAAACCAAGCACTTATAAGCCTGGGGGCAGAATTGTGTTCATAGTGATAATGAACATATGAATGTCACGATAAAATGCATTTTTAAGGTATTATACACATTGTTATAGTTAATCATGAAAATGCATTACACTGTATGACAGTATTTATTATGCATTATGAATTGTTAACATGCTGGATTATAAGTAGTGGTCATAACATATTGTTTCGTATATGCCATTGATGTGTTATAAAAAGTGCTTCAATTGCTTTCTTAACAATTTATAAATGCATTATAAACTTCGCTATAAGCTGTAATGCCTTCTCATAAATAATTATATGAATGTGAATTATGCCTTATGAATGGATTATGACAAGTAATGAATGTATTCATAGGTCATTATACATATGGCGTTTTTAGAAAGTGTTACCCAACAAACACACAAACAAACAAACAAACAAGCAAACAGCTGGAAGAACCTCTGAAAACGTATACAACTCGTTTGTAGTTTAACAGAAACTGAAGCGGTCAGATCCATAATGGTGACGTATAAACACCGCTGATCCTGTCGCTTGGCATCAGTTGCCGGTGAGCCGCTGTTCCGTGTCACAGCGAACGCAATTCCAGGGTCAGATCCACCTGCGCGTTCCGAGAGGAGCGCTCTCGTTTGCATGGCGGATGACAGGATGAGCTCGCTCAAGTGTTCTTCCTGAGTGGCTCTCCGAGGGCTTTTTAATTACATCCTGTCACTCTCTCGGTGATGAGGCTTGCTCAGACACACTGCAGGCAGAGAGAGAGAGAGAGAGAGAGAGAGAGAGAGAGAGAGAGAAAGAGAGACCCTTTACACCACAGACGGCCATGCAGGGGGAAAAACACAGCTATAAATACACACTTGGCAGGTGGGAACAGAAGAGTTTATGATGCCTCTGTAGGACACTATTTTCTCTGCAGATGGTTTGTCTCGCTCTGCTGTTAGAGGATAATAAAGGCTGCTGTGATGCATAATTAAATCTACATGAATTCTCTAATTGAAGTTTCGCAAAAGGAGGGGAAAGACGCCCCCCTTCCCCTTACAATGAGGAAGAAAAACTTTACGTAAGGGCGGTGTTCACACGGCTACATCTCACACACGCCTTTGAAAACTGGTCTAAACCTACATAAACAGTTACAACCACTTCTTCTGATAGGTCTTAACTGTTAGAGGTTTCTTGTCAATATTAATGTCAGGTTGACATAAGCCCTTTATGACAGCTGATATACATGTATAAAGGCTTATTCTAAAAGGTGTTAGCTGTTATAAAGACTCAATTCTGATGTCATGTTGAACGATGTCAAGTGATATAAACAAACCTTAACAGTAAGCCCTAGTGAAGCATGCATAAGCAGTCATAAAGATGCTTCTGATGAAAGATGAACGTTTCTGACACTTTATCTAACCACTTCATGAGAACTGACCTAAATGTGTGTAAAATGTATAAGTTGACATTGTTTTTGCCAATTTTAATTTCAATTTCACCTGTGTCAAGTGATATAAACGTGCATTAACAGTTATAAAGACATATTTCCGCATGCATAAGCTGTCATAAACACTAAAAAGTCTATTTTGGTAGTCTAGTCAGGTTAGCATAAACCCTTTATGACAACTGATGTAAGAGTGCGTAACATTTATAAAGGCTTATTTTAATAGTCATTAGCTGTTATAAAGATTGTAATGCCTGGTTGACACAAGCCCTTTATGACATCTGACAAATGCATGCACAGTATTTAAAGGCTCATTCTAATAAGTGTTATAAACTGTTATAAAGACCATGTCAGGTTGACATAAGTCCGTTATGACAACTGATGTAAACCTATGTTTACATCCAACAAGCATTAGCTGTAATAAAGTCGACTTTCATCAGTTCTGATTTCAGTTTGACATAGTACCTAAATCAGGTGACATAAACCCTACGTATGCGACACCTGACAAGAACATACATATGTATTTATAAAGGCTTATTCCAAGAGGCATCAGCTGTAATAAAGACTGCTTTCTGTTGATATAGCACCTAAATCAAGTGACATAAGCCCTATGTGACACCTGACAAGAACCAACATGAATATTTATAAAGGCTTACTGAAAGAGGCGTTAACTGTAATAAAGACTGCTTTCTGTTGATATAGCACTTACGTCAAGCAACATAAGCCCTTTTTGACAACAGACAAGAACCTACATAAATATTTATAAAGGCTTATTGCAACAGACATTAGCTATAATACAGACTGCTTTCTGTTGACATAGCACCGAAGTCTGGCGACATAAGCTCTACGTGACACCTGACAAGAACAAGAATGTTGGAATAAGCTATTATAAATATTCTGTGGAGATGTAAGGAAGTGCTTATGTAGGTTCTGTGCCGCCTTATGGCTACTTTAAGGAATGTAGAAGTTCATATGAAGCACACAGCATCAGTGAGACATGCAGAACCTTTCTCAGAGCTTTAAGAAAGTCAGCTGTCATGTTGGAGAGGAAAAAAAGAAAAGAAAATGACCTGCCTTTTAAAGATCTAGATCTACCTTTGGCCACTTTCAGTGAGCCCCGGACACACACATCAGAGGAGTTGCCAAACTGCGAAGGAACAACGCTACGGCGAGAGAAATATAGCGTGAAAGCAAATAGGTCAGGCGACGCTTTTGCATTGTCAGTTTGTTAAACGCCTCTCGCTGACAGCGTGGAATTCCATTATGATGGTAATATCCACACTGGTACGAGTGTCCTCTTCAACACAGCATGGCCTCGCTCACACAGCAGCGCCTCGGGCTGCAGCCGAAACCCGGCGTTATTTCATCCCACAGAAAGCGCCAGAAAAATAGGCCAGTGCAACTCTGCAGAGAGGTGTTCATAATTAAAAACGCTGAAAGCAGCCCACATTTTTGAAGTCAATCTCATATTTATCAGGCTTTTAGGTTTAACTGGGTGCTAAAGATATTTAGCATAACTGTCAACTGTTTTGTAAAGGGTTGTGTGTGATGATTCATTATTATTTATTTCCTCTTAAAAAAACAAAGCTCCTTGTTATTAGTACTGTCAGAAGAAAGTGTTAGAGTGTTCACTGGCTGTGAGAAAAGCTTTTAAATACTGCAGATGTTCGCATATTGTGCAGCCATATTGGAACCTAGTGTTGTATCTATAAATGTATTGCGTTGCTATGACAACTCAGATTTACCTTTAGCGCTATGTGTATGACTTAGCCACTTTCCATGAAGGTCATATCTATGATAAACTATGAACATGTTTATATCATATATTACATTATATTATAATGCATTCATAAGGCATTATGCACATTGTTATAATAATTTCTAAGAATGCATTGTACTTCATAGCTATCTTCATCATGCATTATGAAACATATCACCAAGACCCACTTTGCAGATACGATATAATGGCAATATAATGTGTTATAAGCACTACTTATAATGCATTCTTTAAACAATGCAGTCGTTAAACAAGCAGTGCCTTTTCATACACAATTATAACAATCTTGTATAATTCCTTATGACTGCATTATAACATGTTATGTGCATTATGCATTATGATACATTATAGCACCAAGATCCACTTTGCATAGTGTATTATCAGAAGATACAGTATAATCGTGTCAGTGTTTTATAAGATTCAGAGGCATCACTAACACTCTTCCATGTTTTATTCCTTACATACATACATATATATATATATATATATATGCTAAATTATACTGTAAAAGTAACACTGTGTCATCAGCATTAAACTTTCCTACAACACATTGAGTTACACAAAGCAATAGTTTTCGTGTAGAACATGAGAACAGTCATTAGTAGTAATACAGTCAAGGTTTATTTATTTATTTATTTTTGTCTGTGGTAATAAACGGTTACATGCTATATACTTAAAACTCTATATGAAACTTTATAACAACAATTACAGTGAATGTTAATCAAATTTCAAATGTAGTGCCATTTTTGTAAACTTTACGTTCTGTAGTTACCAAGTAAATAAGAGATAAAAAAAAATAAAAAAGCAAGTTTAATTAATGGAGTGTTCATAGCACAACATACCATCTAATTAAGCCATTCATGATAAATTATTAAAGTACACAAACTGATGTAAAGGCTTACTACTGTATCTGGTGTATACATATCGATGCTTGCGTTCAGAGTCAGCAAAATTATTTGTAGTGTTTCAGAAACACATGTTTTTTTAAAAAATATTTTTCTTCTCTAAAGTGTATCTCAAAGATGGCTGCACGTATACAAGCGGATAATTGATCTTTTTCATCACAAGTGGAGGAATATTGACTAGGTTCAGTTTGGGACAACATTAAAGGCCCTCTTTTAATTGTGCAATTTGTGCAATGCACTTTAACTCCTATAAGGTCTTCCTGATGATTGGCGCTGGATGAGAAGGAGCTGTTGTACTGCCAGTCGTGATCGTCTGAACACCCTCCTGTGCTTTAATCATCTTGTTTTTACAGGAGCTGGCTCTCCAACCCAAAACCTCTGTGTACTTTGTACCACTTTAAGTGCATCTATTTTCTCTCATTAAACCGAATAAAGCAGCAAGCACAAAGCAATTATACATGCATAATTAGATCCTGGGACATGATGGATTTCACGCCAGCTAAAACGAGCCCACTGCAAAAAAATCCCTCCTCATTAGTCCTTTCCGAAGTCCCTGATGACTCCAACCTCAAAAAACTTCTCATGCAAGAACATCAGCCCCGCCCCTGCCGTTCATTTTGTCTCATTACACCCCAACATGTCGTCCTTTTGTTGTGACAGAGTTGTCCGTAGTACCGGTGGGGGATGAGTAACAAGGGACGAGGACAAACAGATCCCTGAAGCAGGTGTTCTGTTGGCGACTACATGCCGTCTCAGCACAGGAGGCAATTAGCCGTACAAAAACCACAAACAGGGATGTCAGGGGTGACCCAGGAGGCGGGAGGCCAGGCCAGATCAAGAGATCACCATTTGTTATCTGACTTAAAAGCCATGAGTAGGATTTATAAATGATGGAATCCAGGTGAAATCCAGAATATTCACACTCCTCATTATTATCTGTGTGACTGTCTTGAAATTCTGTTCTGTTTGATGCATTTAATTTCTTAATAAAAGTGGAACAATTATTAACCTAGTTGGTTACAGACACGTCCGTTACACCAATTACACCCACTCCAAAAGAAAGGGGCAGCATGTCTCAGTGGTTAATGTTAGGGGTTACTACTCAGAAGGTTGGGAGTTCACCCCTAGCACTGCCAAACTACCCCTTGCAATGTAAGACCCTTTCTGCTCCAGGCTCCTGTACCATGGCTAACCCTGCACTCTGACCCCAACTTCCTAACAAGCTTGGATATGCATAGAAACAAATTTCATTGTACTTTAATGTATGTGTGACAAATAAATGCATTCTTCTCCTTTGAATTTTGAATCATGCCTGTACCCGAAGGAAATTTGACCAATCCCACCCACTCCCAAAGGAATTTTGACCAATACGACCTGGTAAGGAGTCCCAAAGGACTCCTACAAATCCCACTTGCTTCTGATGGAATTCTGACCAATCCTACCTGTTCCCAAAGGAATCCTAACCAATCCCACACACTCCCAATAGAATTCTCTCCAATCTCCCTGCTCCCAAAGGAATTTGGACCAATCTCACCTGCTCCTGAAGGAATCCTAACCAATCCTGCCCACTCCCAAAGGAATTCTGTCCAATGCAACTTGCTCCCAAAGGAATCCTAACCAATCCTGCCCACTCCCAAAGGAATTCTGTCCAATGCAACTTGCTCCCAGAGGAATCCTAACCAATCCTGCCCACTCCCAAAGGAATTCTAACCAATCCTTTCCGCTCCCAAAGAACTTTTGATCAGTCCCAACTGCTCCCAAAGGAATCCTAACCAACCTCGCCCACTCTCAAAGGAATTCTGACCAATCCCACACCCTGCCACTGCTAAACATGGTCTTTCTATGTTCCGCAAACTTCAGATCTGACTGCCCACTCCCATCCATATGAGAGTTAAAGCCCTTGCTCCTGCACATATCTAGTTATGTACTCCATGTTAAGTGTCTGAAGATTTAATATGATACACAGATTTATTATTTTACCATTTATTGCACTGACTAATTTATTTTCATTTACTTTAAAAGCAAAAAAAAACTGTAGGCATTTAAACTGGAATTGTAATTTGTAGACTGTCATACGCAACATACCCTTCATTATGTTGCCTGTTACTCACGAAAAGTCATCATTTTCAGGATCTGGATCATGTGGCGATTAAATAAACAGTCTGGACACAAGTAACTGAAGCTAGTTTGCAATTTTCTGGACAATAATAATGCTAGCATGTGGCATAATCAGTAATGACATCAAACATTAGGGCAGCTATTGCCATAGAAAGCCAGGGCAGCATAGAACATCTTCCAAGATACATTTATGATGTAGTTATTTCAGTCTAATGACACATGGTTCAAGTAAAAAGTTACTGTTATTCAGTATTGTTCAGTATTAAGTAATGTAAGTTAAACTTTTTCTTGGTGGGCACAGGGGGGTGGTGGGGCAGACCTTATTGCCACAAGGGCAGGCCCTCTAAACAACCCCCTGTTCCTGAATGTGGTCTCCATAATGCTGAAATTTGACCTGAATCCACCCATCACGTGGATTTTCCCAATTTCTGACATTTAGTGTAAATGGGTTTTTCGCTGATGATAAATATCTTCCATAATGTCACCTTGAGCAGAAACACAATAGTTGAAATGCCAAAGTTTTTCACGTTTCCCCCTAATTTTCTCTCATGCAAAACACCATGTGCACTTTTGATTATTACAGCTCTCACACAAAACCCATTTGTCAAACCTGCACATGCAATCATCTGCAGTTCCCCATACGACCTGAAAATACACCTATTTTATACGCTTCCTACTTCTGATGACATTCGTGTAATTGGAATAAAAGGAAATAACAGGAACATCATGTCTGCCTTACGGAGCTCGTTTTCTCCTCAGCTGGGCTGAAACATTTCTCTCTTAGATTAACTCATACTTTTTTCTGAGCGGCTTAGACACAATTTCTCTAATTAAATTATTAAGCAGATTTATTAATATCAAAAAATACTTCAAAGGCGAATAAGTAATATGTTAAGTGCAACACTGCACTGTGCACATTCTACATTCCACCATTTAGCAATCCGTTGTTTTTAATTGTGTCTTTTACATAAGCAAAATATCATGTCCGGTTTGCTTGTTTGCCCTGATGAATGTGCAGTTTGGAGCGATTCTAGCTAAATGTGTAAAATAGAGGGCAGAGTCAATGCAAATAGAATACATACAGTGTACTTAAAGATTTTGTGTGTAATTTAATATGGCTGAAGGGCAGGTGTTAAATTTGCAGAAGCCCGTTTACACCCTTTGATTTCAAACATCCTATTTTTATTTTTTTTTAATACTCAAAATTATGTCTCAGTGTCTCGAAATTGTGAGAACATTTATCGTGAGAGCGCTCATTAAAAACGACTTATTACAGCATTTAAGATGACTGTATATTCAATATTCACCACAGATTCACATCTCACATACCAGCAGCATTTAAAGCCTGTGAAAAGGCTTAAAAAAAAAGAGAAAAGACTGCACTATTTTTAAACCGTTTTAGCTAACGAGCTATCACAAAGCTTCTTATGCACAGTCAAATAATTTAAATAACCTACTTACCTTCCCATTTAAATGTCTTCTTAATGTTGTTCCTGTGATTTAATGGATTTTTAAGTTCAATTGGCAAAACAAGGAAAAGCGATTAACTGTTAAAACTAACCACAATTTCGTCTTATCCTGTTATTTAAGACCTCTTATTAGATGCGTATAGAGACATTACGAAGAATAAAGTTTGGAAGGATGTAGCAGAGATCGGTGATGCCTCTGGTGAGTGTACATAGCTAGTACAGTTCGCTCGTTTTGCTAATGTGAATCAAGCTATTTTCGCACTGCATTATTTTATTTGTGTACATTTTGGTTATTAATCTGAACACTGAATCTGGGAAATACAGAATGTGCACAGGGAGCTTGTCTCCTGCTGGTGTGAAAGCAGGGTAATGGAGTCAGTATATTAGTGTCTAAGTGCAATTTTAGGATGGAGGGTCTTTACCACTCCTCCATCTGGTTTGCTTACAGCCCAGGACTGCAGTGGAAGCCTACAGTCGATCATTTGTAAGTGCCAGACACCAGGTCTGTATGACTGGGTCTTCTTCTCTTTAAACACTCGAATGTGTGTTATATATCCTGCAGGCTGGCTGCTTATGGTGGGGTGAGGTGAGGTGCTGACTCCAGAGTGCAGCAGGTGATGAATTGCGAATGAAGGTGAGCCTTCATGCACTGTATTAGAGAAAGCTGAGGAGTTAGACTCCTGAACAAATCCCCCTCCTCTACTGACCTGAGGATAATTGGTGATTTTTCATGTTTGGAGACTTTAAACATTGTGCAGACATTTTTCACTCTTTTTTTTTTTTTTTTTTGCAGCAGGAAAAATAGCAGCTGAAAGCAGTGAACCCGATTAAAGCTTAGAAAGCCTCCAGAAGATCAGAAAGGCACTTCTGAGGCACAGTGACACTTCGAGACCACTTCTAGTTCAGGCTGTCCAAGAAGGGAAACTCTTCAGGACAGAGGAGTTTACGCTTTGCGGTTTCTTGTTAACATGACAAGCTGCAGTTTGTTGTCTTATTAACTTCAAGAGAGAGAAAAAAAAAGAGAGGCTGGTGTTGGAACGACTGTTTGTACTGTAGCTGTTATATCTGAGCGAGAACAGGAACTAAATTGTTTTGTCGAGGTTCCACAACATTAAGTGTAAATACATATAAACGGATAAAAATGTGGCACATGGTAACACTTTTTCAGAGTTACTTCTGCCCTCTTGGTTGCTTCTCTGCCTATCCTTTTCTTTACGTACTACGCAAACGATAAATAAAACTTCGAACCATGCTATAGTCTGAGTCAAATCTCTTACCACCCACCTCGTTTGACTGGAAGTCTGCAAATAATTAAGAACCTCCTACTGTTCCGACTTTCATAATTACATTCTGTGCTGTTCTCCGAAGCACGTCTGACTGATCATAAACCCAGGCTTGAGATCTGACATTTCTCTCAAACCGTTATCACCCATCACGTATCTAGCTAAAATAAAAAGAATGAATAAGATTCACCCATATATCAAAACCTTCACGGTCCAACACCAGTTCCCAGAGGCTGCTATCCACAATCACACACACTCATTATGATCATCAGGGTCATATCCAGGCATGGGATTCATGGTTTTAAAATTTCTCAATAATACGAGACAAACAATTATCATTCATCTAGATTTCATGACATCTCTAGCGCTATTGAGTGCTCCTATTGTTCCTAAAATTTAGGGCTGATGAAAGAAAGACATCTTTTTTAATCCTGTCCAAGAACTACAAGAGGCCTAAAAGAGAACCTTGGGGAAATTGTATCGTAATCTTTTACACTTTAAAGTATCTCCATTAGATCTTGCGAGACCTTGTGCAAGAAACCATCATCCTCTCGTGCCACTAACTCATTTGTGATTTGTTTCCATTCGGCTACAAGAGCATTAGTGAGGTTTAATTCTGAAACCTTGAGTATGAGCTGATAGCGATACCCATCCGATAGTTTTTCTTTACAAATAAAATCATGTACATAGTAATTATAATAAACTGAATAAAGTATAAGTATAAAAATAATAAGATCAATCCTAATAAATATAAAATTTATTTTATATACGCAGTTATATATCCGATTTATCCAGTTGATATGGATATGGATATCCGATTTATCCAGCTGAGAAGTGATCTCTAGTTAAAATAGTCCTCCTCTGTCTGAAATGTAGAATGGCCTTGCTGAACTGTAGAGGTCATGGATTAATCTTTAAAAAAATATTTGAGGAATCTGTGGTTCTAAACGGAGGCAGAAATGTAGACTTTGCCAGATTGTTAAGCGCGTCACCAGTTTCTGAGCTGCACACTGTTTACACCAGCTGTTAAAAAAAAAAAATAAATAAATAAAAAAACTCAGGACTTTCCCCCTCGTTAGCGAGCGTGTGACTGAGCATGTGTGTGTTCTTGGGAGATACTGTAGTGCCATGGATAAAACTCACCCCCTGCTCAATGCCATTTGCTCACATTCATTGTGCCAAGACTCCCAGGACAAGCAGCAGGTCGCCATGTTTAGGCACGTAACAAGCCCGGTGCTGTGCTGCGGCCAGATTCTGTGGTTGAAAACGGTATACACGCCAGGTCGGTATGATGCCCCTTGCCAAATCACCATCCTGTTTACACAGACATGAAAACAATATTCCTTTATTCGCCGGCATTTCAGAGGCCATGCATGATGCATCAGAAACATGCATAATTTAGAAGAACAAGCAGAAGATTAGTCTGGTGCGCTGCCAAAGCGTTTTCTATCTCTTGGGGTGACAAAACAAATTTCAGCATGTGTAGGCAGATGGACAGCAGGGTAACACGGCTTATCCAAACTGTAGACACTGGAGTTGGGGTTGCCATGGGAACCAACAGGGGGGAAAAATAACAACCATTCCTAGAGTTTGGTGATGACTGAGGTGAACAAAGGTTACCTGTGATTGCATAGAAGTGACCTGAAGGTGCACGAGCAATACATCCTACCTTTATGTAGCACTTTTTCATTCACCTTTTTAGATAGAAAAGATAAAACTAGATTAAAATCAGTCTACACTCTATAGAAGCCACATTTAATATAAAAAAAAAAGAACTAATAGTTACTTACAAGCTACTTACAAGCTACAAGCTACTGAATAAACTTACAAGCATTTATACAGCCTTATACCATGCACTGAAAGTTACTATGTATGCTATATAACACATTATAAAGGCATTAATAATGTGATACTAAGACTAGATTCATAGAAAATGTTATTCAAAACAATATCGCTAACCCTCTCTATGAATGCCATAACTATGAGCATATTCATATCATGTTATAAAGCATTCATACGGTATTATACACAGTTATCATTTTTATAAAAATGCATTACACGTTATAGTTGTCTTTATTGTGCATTATGAATTCTTAACATGATATAAGTTGCGTTCATAACGCTTTATAACATCAAAACTAAAGAGAACCTGTTTGTATAACCAAGAACTTCTTTTTTTTTTTTTATTAACAAATGAAATATACCAGAGAAACTCATTCTACAAAACTGTATGACTTCTGAATGAGCTTGTCCGGGTGTCTATGAATAGGCATAATGCACTTATAAACTGGAGCAGAATTCCTTTGGTATTGGTGATATAATATCTTATAAACACTGCTTATAATGCATTCTGTTAATAATTTATAAAGGCATAATAAATGTTGCTATAAACTGAAATGAGTCTTCGTAAATAATTGTACCAATCTTCATAAATAATTGTACCAATGTATATAATGCCTTATGAATGCATTGTAACAGGTTACGAATGTATTCATAGGCCATTATACATATGGCCTTCATGGACACCGTATGTATAATTTATTCTCCTTTTCTCTTTAAAAAATAAAACCACTTGATGGAAGCCTTTTTGATATGAGCCAGCATTGCTTTGTAAAAGATTTATGAGCTTATGAAAGTGTTATGAAGGACCAATGTAGGTGGCCATCAAATAAAATGTTGCTGTATGAAATAAAAAGTTATACGCTTGGTATTTCTATGCTTGAGATTTGTCAAATAAATATATGAATGTATAAATAAATGAATAAATAAATAAATAAATAAATAAATAAAGTTATATGGATACTGATATTTTATTTGACCTATTACCACTTTTAAATTTTTTTACCCAATATCATAATATCCAAACTCATTATAATGATCAGAGGTATATTATGCAGCATCATAAACACATTCATGGAGCCATGGATTAATTAATACTTATAAATCGGTGTATATAATGCATTATGAGCATGGGCATTGGAAAAGCAAGTGCATCACTTATAAGTAATTATAACAATTATGTAAATGGAACTATAACTGTTATTATAATGAAGTATAGGTCTTGATGTGTCTTTATAAATGTATGTATAGAAGAGTAATACTTGCTTTTTAAATAATTATAAATGGGGCTATAAGCATGGGCTTCACAGAAAGTGTTACCATTATTTCTTCTGATAATACGTCAGGCTAAACAAGTATATTTAATATTCAGCTGTAGTATGCTCCTAATGTTTCAAAAACTTAGAAAGATTAACATGATTTTTAGTCCTAGAACCTGTCCATATGGCTGTGTACGAATCAAGAACTACACACTGCCTAAAACAGAACCCTGTGGGACGACTCAGTGCAATCTTTTAAGTAAAATCTTAAACAGGAAGTAACCTGTCTGTCTAAACGCACTGTATTTTCCATCCTGTCTATTAAGTTATATAGTGAAGTGCTCAGGATGGGTTATACCGCTTCATGAAGATAATCCAGCTAAAGCATTTAGAGATTTTAATATAATAAGCTTGACTTTGTAGTCATTGTGGAACTTCATATTCAGCCAGTGGATCTTAAAAGACTGCTTGATGTGGTCTGACTTGCTCTGACTGATATAAAGACGTGCTTGAGATTCGGCTTTATTGACTCTGCCTTTTTAATTATGACAATTTTTATGTTCAGCTTATTGTCAAGGACACAGTAACATTTAGTTTCATTAAGTAAAAGTGAGACCAGAATCCAAAGTCTTTCTCTCTCTCTCTCTCTCTCTCTCTCTCTCTCACACACACACACACACACACACACACTCATTAACAATATTAAGGTCATATCGAGGTGCTGTACTCATGATATTAAATTCCCCTGATGAGAAAAGTAATTAAGACCACAGATGATGCTAAATTAGGAGGCATAATATGCATATTAGCTACAATGCAATGTAGCTACACCAGCACACACACTATCAACCAGAAATACTTTTTGCATTTCTTTAACTATATCTGTGTACATAATCTGCTGTTTATTCACTGGACTATGTACAGTACACAACATTGCTAAAAGTATGTGCACCCTTGACAATCAAAACACCCATATGCGGTTCTTCTCCAAACTGTTTCCATAAAATTAGAAGCACACAATTGTATAGAGTGTCTTTGTTTACTGTAACATTACAGTTTCCCTTCAGTGGAACTAAGAGGCCCAAACCTGTTCCAGCATGACGATGCCCCTGTGCACAAAGCGAGCTCCATGGTGTGTGAAGGTTGGAGTGGAAGAACTC